>JACRUU010000012.1:11771041-11968541 GCA_030449085.1 Kryptopterus vitreolus | reverse complement strand
CTCCGAACTAGCATAAGGCTGGAATTTGCAGATAACAAGGTCAGCATAAAGCTAAAATCTACAAAGCATCGGCAGTCTCTCTCCCCCATTGTCATATTTAATTATTTATTTTAAATACACCCACTGCCATCAGACAGAACCCTACTGAGTACACAGGGCTGACTACAACAGAATAAATCCCAAAACACTGCCATTATTTTATTAATTTGGCAAATCCAAATCGCTCTTTTAAAAGATGATTAAATAGCATACCTCCTTTACAAACAATACCATTTCAATCTCTTGATTTATTTGTTTGTGGTTACATTCAATGATATACACAGTGAACGGTGTATAAACGGTATAAACGTGTATAAATCGTCTCTTTATATTAAAAAACAAAAGCGTAATAAAATGATCTGGATCAAGTGCAGTTTTATAAGATGATTGAAAATGAGTGGAAGTAGAGCTGGGTGATCAATCGTCATTATCGATTAATTCAAATTTACGGTTTATGTCGATGTTGGAAAAAAACAAAAATCGATTTTACGATTTCACAGTGGAAAACAGGTTTGCAACTTCAGACATTCAACAAGCCAAAGCCAGACGTTCAACAAGCTGTAAAATCCGTCTGAATTTTGTGGCAACTAAAGAAAGCAGAACGAATCATTTATTCCAGCACCTCAAACTGAACCAGGTTGTTGAATGGGGAGGTGTGTGTGGTGGTGCGGCATAAACATGACAGCGGCAGCCCCAAAACCCCAGCTTAAAAACAGGGAAAGATAGCGGACATGTTTTCCCACTGTATTCAAAATATAAATTGAATCTCCAATATTTTTTTTATGGACAAAATTAGATTTTCTATGACGCATCGCTCAGCTCTATGTGGAAGTTATAGTTCCACCAGGTTTGAACATAAACAGGACCTTGTTGTGCAGTAATGTCGCAAGTACACTAGATCTAGAACATTTATTTCCAGTGTGGTTATTTTTCAGCTTTGCTTTATTTATTTATCCATCCATCTATCTATCTATCACTTATTTATGTATTTGTAATGTTCTCTTTATAATATGTTGCATCATACCGCGGTTGAGAACAATAACAGTAATAGTAGTATTGCTATGGGAGGAAGTTGATTTAAAGATTGAAGGGATGAATATTCCTCAAGCATTTGGTGAAGAATTGCTATTCTTGTGGTTCAACTCTTTCTAAAGTGGATTGCAGTCAGAATATCAGTATAGTTCTCTTACTTGTATGACACATTGCAATATTTCTCCTTCTGTATTTTTTTCTTTCTTTGTCCTTTCAATGTTTGTGTGGAGAAACAGTCATGCACGTGTGTGTGTGCGCGCAGAAGTGTGATTCAGTAGACTAGTGTCAGTACATGTGTATCCTGTGGAGGTCACGTTGCCTGAGTGCAGTCTCTTTCACTTGAGAGTCCCTGTGGTGTGTACGTACACACACACACATACACACACACACACGTACACACAGCTTACCACCTGCTTTCATTCAACAGTGTCAGCCAGAGCTATATGCTGCCATTTTGCTCAAATTATTTTATTATTCCTAAATCACAGTTCTTCACAATTGTGGAATTAAAAAAAGAAATCTTCCCTGCTGGCTAAATGTAATCAAATCCCCTGATTACATATTACCAACAGGGTCATGTTCAGAGCAGCTAGGTTTAAAAGTAAACCACTGAAAGCAGAAAATTATTTTAAGTTTGTAGAGTATATGAACTTCCAGTAGAACAAGCAGTTATTGCCCCTTCTAATCAAGATCTAACAGCCACAGGAGCAACATGAAGGGAGATGGCAATACCAAAGAAATTGAAACGGAGTCATTTAGTAAAATGATCTTCTTACAGAATATGATTGCAAATTTTCCCTGCATTTTGCATGAGGCATCATTTGAATACTGGCTTTGTAACCAATGCATGGCATAAATGATACAAGTGGGTTCATTTCTTATTGTAATAGTGAGTCTCTTTGATGGGTCGCAAAGACAAGTACTGTTCAGTTTTGCATTTTTAATTCATAGACAAAAAGCACAAAGCAGACATGTTTTTGTGTCTTATTGTGCCTCATGTGATGTTGTGCTGTCATTACATAACATTTCATCAGAAAGAATTTACCCGTTGGTGAGCATTTTTCTTCTGTTTTTTTTTGTATTACAGTATCACATTCATCATTTAGGCAGATGAGCTCAGTTCTGCTGTCCTAAAGATGAAGGAACTGCTCTTGAAGCTATGAGATTAATGTTGTTATGTGGGGAAATTCGCAATAAGATTTAAAAAATAGGAATGGGCAATGGGAGATATGTTAAAAAGTGGACGGAGTATGCCACAGACCATACACTACTAGGGTCAGGGGAACACACACACACACACACATATATATAGTCATCTGTATATGACTATATAGAATTATTTCCACAAATATTGGCATATTTGCCAGAGTGGACTGAAGGAGAGAGAGACTAAAACATGGCTGGAGTGTTTTTTTTTTCTTCTCTTTTTGTCCTTATAATCCGAGATATGTTTGCCATTCCTGAAATGCCTTCACTTTGCTTTTCACCCAAATGCCTCAAAGAGCAGCATTACATTTAATTGTACTGAAGATTACCGTCCATTGTTATGTATATCTTTAAGGGAGAAAACAAAGCTAAATGTGTAAATGGCACAATTTGACGCAGTGTTTTCAATGTAAAAAGTCTGACAACATATATTTATTTAATGTATAGGGGGTGATAATTTATGCTGTCACTCTGTTCATATCAGAGGGAGGGGGTAGCTCAGTGGTCTAAGGCGCTGGGCTGCTGATCGGACGATCGGGGTTAGAGCCATGGTATGGCCAAGCTGCCGCCCTTGGGTCCTTGAGCAAGACCCTTAACCCTCTGTGCTTCAGGGGCGCCGTATCATGGCTGACCCTGCGCTCTGACCCCAGCTACCAACGTCAAGCTGGGATATACGAAGAAAAGAATTTCACTGTGGTGTAATATGTGGCCAATAAAGGATATTATTATTATATATGATCCTTATGTGAATCGGAAAGGATATAAATGGCAAATCTGAGAGAGACACAAGTATTTTGTTTTGGTGATGGAAGCTTGATAGTAGAACAATATTTCAATTAAAAGAGGAAAAAGATTTCTACACTAATTGAAGATGCTATGAATGATGATAAAGTACTTCAAACTTGAACTACTTAATTAATTAGGATATTTAATAATAAGTTGGTCAGACTTGGTTACAATTAATTTGACATTCGTCAGGAACAGGAAATAGGGGTTTAGGGAAAGTTACCTCCTAAGTTAAATAATAAATCCTGCTTTCTCGCTTGCTGATTTTATTTGCAGAGACATTGTCAAATCTTGTCAGGAGGCAGTCGGGCATCTCATTATACTTCCGTGTTGTTACATTTCAAAAACAAGTTTTTACAGCATCTGTGGTTGGATAAATTGGATTCAGTTGATCTGAATGCAGCCCTTCATTCCAGCAGGCAGACGTTCAAAGTAGGCTGGTGTTTGATAGCGTTTTTTTTTCCCCTCCTCCTTCGTCTTTCAATCTTTTACAAATGGCGACTTGTATGTACTTGAACGGCACTTCTGCCCACACTTTTCTCCACTCAGTGACAAAGTCTGTCCTTGTTCCCTGCACGTGACTTGTATTCTGATTGCTTTACTCATAACTGAATAAGATCTGAGAGGACGAGAGACAGGCAAACAGAAATGGCAGAAAACAGTAAAGCAGAAAAGATGGAAAGGACTTTCGGTAGACAGTCGCTGTGAAAAATAACTTTTTGTATTCACACAGACACCTCAAGGAATCTCTCCTTGAAAAAGGAGGAAAATAAAAACCCTAGGAGTATCAGGATGAGTTGATATCTGATTTCTTGTTGGTACCCCTTGGTCATTTCAGTATAATAAACTCTTTATCGGTAGAACATCAGAGTTGAAACAGTGCAGGCGGTAACTTCGGGGACAGGTTAATTGAGGATAGTCTTGTTCTGAGCGTTCTTCAGTGTAACCATGGCGATGTGACAGTAAACAGCTGGACAGAATGGGCAAACGCAGACAAGACACAACTTTTCTTTTCCTTGCTACAGAGGTGCTGTTGGACCCGTGCCGGACGTGGTGCCCGTCGTCATCGTGCCAGGCCGTGTGTCAGCTGAAGGAGGCGGATTCTGCCCAGCCGCAACTGGTACGGTGTGGTAACTGCATGTTGGAATTCTGTTCTGCTTGCAAGGCCAGCTGGCACCCAGACCAGGAGTGTCAAGAGAACCCACCCATCACTGCCTTTCTGCCTGGTGAGAGCAGGTACGGTTTGGTCTCCTCTTTAGCTTGCATTGCCCTCTATACTATTGTTGCTATTCACTTCACTGGAGCAGTCCAATGTTCAGGCAAAAATGGTTCACTCGCATTGTTTTTAAATCTAAACAGTTAAAATGGTGTTGACTAACATGTACCCAAATGAATCTGACAACCTGCCTGTTTTTGTCACAGTTCTTTCTTTAAGAGTGACGACGATGATGCTCCTATCAAGCGCTGTCCCAAATGTAAAGTGTACATCGAGCGAGACGAAGGCTGTGCCCAAATGATGTGTAAGAACTGCAAACATGCTTTCTGCTGGTACTGCCTGGAGTCTCTGGATGTAAGTGCTCCCCTTTTTTGCCGTTATCTCACACGCGCTTTGCAAATATAACCCAGCATGCTTATATCGCTGCTTGGTGGCCATGTGCCTGTCACTTGTACCATGCTGCGGCCACAGCCAAGCCTTTTGTGCGACTGTCCCACTCACCCGCCGAGATAAATAGCGCCCTCTCCTGTGTTTTCACAGGACGACTTTCTCCTGATCCATTACGATAAAGGACCCTGCCGTAACAAGCTGGGCCACTCCAGAGCTTCAGTGATTTGGCACAGAACACAGGTGGGAATCTTCTGTTCTCCTTTTTTTTGTTGTTTTTTTTTACGCCATTTTCGCTGCTCTTTTGCATAGCATTTTGACTGCTACCGCTGGGTGTACACGTGCACTCTTATGCATTCAAAAAATAAAACAGGCACTCTCTTCCTGTTTTGTATCCAGAAATATGCAGCTCTGCCTCTTCAATGTTAATCTATGTCCTATGTGACTCTCATGCCTCGGTCTCTGTAGTATTGTGGAACACCATATTCATTGTCGGCCAATAATTATATATAAATAAATATTTTTTACCAATGCAAATATGTTAGAATATAATGCATTGCTATTCAAATACCAGCTTGTATCTGATGCACAATTGTGTACTATTGATGCCGAATGATTAACTTTTACCCCACTGCACCGATTGAATCTGTAAATCTTACCATCCCTAGTCCTCGTATCTCATTAGCTACATGCTGCCACTGAAACCATGGCAACCATGGCAGAAACTTAGGACCGAAGCAACAACTGCAGAAAGGCTTGAGTGAGCAGAGGTAAAATGCACTTCTATGACCAGCAGCTAATGGAAGGCAGGTGTCAAAGATTTCAGAGTGTCTGCACTTTGCTGGTCAAAAGGTAAAGATGTTGCTGAAATTGTTGCCATTGTCAGTAAGGTAATTAATGTAAAAACGTTTAATGCTTTCACGATGCACAGCATGATTTTGCTGTTTCTTTGTATGGAATAATGAAAGCGCACGAACAGTGAGTGGTAATTCTTAAAACTTTGGTATTTTTTATGGATATAGCAAAAGTTGGGTCTCGTATATTAAACTGTAAAACATCAAATTGAACATTGTACTCGTTTAGAAGAAGCGTGGGCTAAAACCATTACCTGATGTGATTACTACTGTTATTAATGCAAAAGAGGTTGCATCTCAAAAGTGTTGCGAAAGAACAAGAGCTACTATTTATAGACCAGGGTGCTTATTTTTAGCTAACTAGTAAGCTAACCGCCACTGCCACTTTTCTGTCTTCAGCAAATTCAATTGTACTTTCTTAAGGGAGTTGAGATGCAGATGGTTCTACCAATGCTTTTCCTAGCCCTTTACAAGAAACCACTTTTTTCACATCACTGATCATTTTAAAAGTTATTTGTGATCAGAGGAGATGGGAAAGAAGTATGGTGTATAAAGGAAATTCCAAGATCAAATCTTTTCTCATGTGTTTATGCTGGTCTCTTGAGAACATTTGTGGTCAGTTGTATGAAGGCAATCGGGTTCTTGTGAATTCAGATGCAGTCAATGACTTTGGTGTCTCTGGGTGACCGAGGCAGGAAACTGCTTGCATAGTGTCCAATCGTCTTTTGCAGAAAATATTTGGTTATTTTTATCTGATGCATGCAGCAACTGGAAGCCAGTGGATGTAGCGCAGCAGTAGGGTAGTGTGGGAGAACTCGGGCAGGTTGAACACAAGTCGCGGAGCATTTGCGTTACTGAATCATTAACTAAGCTGGCCTGGTATTGTTGCTGATATGAATGTTGTCTCGTTTTGCTTCACCGTAATTAATATAATCTCACTGAGAAATCTCATACAAGTAAATTCTTTTCACCCTGTACCGAAAAGGTTTGGAATGAATACATGTACTCCAAATATATATATATATATATATATATATATATATATATATATATATATATATATATATACCTATATAAATATTGACACTTTTTCCCCAAAAGGATGCTTTTGACCTTCTTATGTGTGTCTACAGGTCATTGGAATCTTTGCTGGTTTCGGCCTGCTCTTGCTGGTAGCCTCTCCGTTCCTGCTGCTAGCGACACCATTTGTGCTGTGCTGTAAGTGCAAATGCAGCAAAGGGGACGACGACCCCTTACCAACCTAACAGATTCCTCGACTGCCGTCTCCTTTTGTTTTCTTTTTTCCTCTCCCCCACACACTCTGGCTTGAAGCTCTTGGAGCGCATTTGAAGCCGCTCTGCGACCCATCTCACGCCACAACTCGGCTCGGTTCCAGGAGACAAGTAGCGGATAGCGGGGCATGCTGCCATTGACGATACCAGGAAAGACCTGCCACGTGTGCTGGACGGAACACGGTACATGGGAACGGCGGAGTCGCCAAGCCGCGCAATCTCGGGGCGTTCTGATTCTACGGAGACGGGACTTTATTTAGCTCGATGCCTGTCGTTCTAACTGGGGGCTTGGGATATAGTGGATCTGCTTATGGAGGGCTCATTAATGAAATGCATACTCACACTGTACTTTCTGTAGCTCTGTGTGTGTAGTAGCACTGGAGTCGCTCAACATTTTAACGGTTTCTCACTTTAACTTGGACACACAAGGGCCTGCTTGGACACGTTACAGCCTGCTGTGTGGGTAAGGTCTTTAATCAAATGTACAGCGTGGTGTTTCATTAAAACATTTTTAACAGGTTTTCCTGTTTTTAGTAATACAAGAGTTCTCCAAACGCTCACATCAGCATCCGTGCTATTAGCAAGAGGTTGTCTGGTGAGATTCTGTTACATATCATAACTATATGGTTTTCTGTTCTCATGTCTCATTAGACCCGGTTAGCATTTTTTCCGCATGTGAAATAATTCACAAAGCACTTTAATAAATTTGACGCATGCTAGTAAAACATCCCAAAATATGAGCACCAAAAAAAAATTTTATTCTGCTTCAAAAAAAATTCCTGTAAAAGAGCAATTGCCACATAGTTTTACACTCCTCTCTGTGTGTATGAACCAGTGCTTATGTAACATCAGCGTACTGTACAGTTCGGTATGTCTCGGATTGGACAGAATCTTGCATGTGAATTTCATTCGTGTGACTTGAAATGGGAAAATGCAGTCGCTGTAATTTTGGCAGGGATTGTACACTCTGGCTGATTTCAAGACTGTTTTGATTTCTCCTAATTTAAGTCTTATCTATGCAAGTTTGGGCAACTTGGAGACATAGTACGCATTCATGTCCTACAGGCCAAACAGCACCTCCCTTGAGGCATGAACATGCATTGCACAATTAAATATAACAGTGTCTGGCTCATCTTCCTATCAAATGCTTGAGTACCTATTTGAAGCTTCTTAGAATTATTCTTTGTCATGATATGCACTTAAACATGGCCATATGTAGGCAAGCTCTAATGCCATATCGGTTCATTTTTATTTGAATCCACTATGTAGAGGGTATAGAGAATGATTTTCTGTAGCTTGACAGTTTGTAGCTAAACAGAGCCGTGTTGATCTTGTTTTTTGTTTCTTGTCTGTTTGCCCAATCAAAGTGCCATAATAGGGGAATAAAAATAACAAATTGTCGGCCTCGTTTGTATGCCGAGTAGGTTTTTGTTTGAACCTTTTCCATATTGTTAATTGTTGTTTGTTTTTGTTTTTTTAATAGCTATAAGACAGATTTAGTTCCGAAATTCCGAGTACCTCATTTTACTCCCTCACTCTCCTAGCTTTGATTTTTCAATCATTGATACTCAGGTCTACCTGAAGGAAGCATTTTTTTTTTTTTTTTTTTTTTTTTTCCCCACATTTTCAGGTTCATCCATGAATGGCATGTAATATATTTTTGCAATGGAGTTGCACTCGGTAAACTAATTGACACACTGCAAAAAACAAAGATGACAATCTTAGCAATTGATAACTAGTCCAAAAAGTATTGAGTATTTCCAGTTATAGGATTAAAGTACTGGTCTTAACTTTATTTTTAAAAGAAGCCATAATATTTAAAAGCTTTAGATTTATAGGCATATTTAAAAAAAAGTATTATTTGTAATATTGTAATAATTATAGAATTGTTTGTTGAATTTGCCCATATTCAATATGTTTTCACTTGCTAAGATATCCTCTTTTTTTTTTTGGCAGTCTTTTTTTTTTTTTTTTTCTGGGATTGTGATCGAACACACTGAATTACATCAGTTTAAACTCTAACAATTCCAGAATCTATTTTCATTCACACAGGTAACAAATATGTCCCATGCACAGATAATTAAACATGTAAATTATAAGTAACTTTTTTTTTTCCAGCGATGTGATATCTTCTCTGATGTGATCACAGATTGCAGAGAGTTTTTGTACAGTTTTACAGTTGTGGTTCTCTTTTTACTGCATGCGTCTCGCTTTTTCTGTAGCTACAGTTTGTGATGTTTTTGTGTCTCTTACTCTCCGACTTTATAAGGAGAGAATATCTGTTCATTGTTATGTAATTTGGGGGCGGGGGGGTCTTTAGCAGTGTTGTAACTTTTGCTCTGAAAACTGCTATTAGATGACTCGTGTAATTTTTTGTTTTTGATACATTATAGAAATAAATATGAATTGTATTTTTCTGAATATCAACCAAAAAAATGCACTACCACTTTCACAGGATAGTAAATTTGTACATGTGCATCATTTGCATGTTGTAAAGTTCTACACACAAAAAGATTCTAGTTTCTCCCATTAAAAAGTGTTCATTATTAAATATACACTGTACTGTTTTTACTATTATATTCTCAATTTTATACATCTCTCTATGTGTCAGGAATTAGGAATCATCCTAATCCAGCAGGGGTCAGGAACCTTTTTTTTTTGTCAAATAACCTTTTTTTTAATTGAAATATAAATATTACTATAAAAAATACATGTATTTAATAAAAACTTTGTCCATGCACAAATTAAAAAAAATAAACAAATATGATGGATCACTTGTTTAGCAAGTGCATAAATGAAGAACAAAGCACATTTTAAAATTCTGGTTAATACATTCTTATTTTGAGGGAAAAGTTGTTTTTACAAAACATTTATTTTACAAAAAATAACATTGCATTTTTTTCTTGGCTCTGATAAAGTACGCAGCAACACGTTGAGCATGTACACGAGTGAAGAACAAAGCGCTGTTTTAATTTCGGCTAAGAGCAATTGGAAAAGTATTTTATTATTATCATTAGTATTATTAAGAAAATAAGATTCATAAATAATTATAAAAATAATTAAAAGTTTTAAGTGGAGACGGACAGTGCAGAGTATCAGAGATTTCAATAAAAGCATACGTTTGTCCACTCATTTTGAAACTTTTTATGATCCTCTGATTTTGATCTTTTCGCCATCACTACTTATGCGTAAATCTTTGCGTGTGAGGTTGCCATAGAAACGTAAGTCGTTTTTTGGTGTTGTGAAGCGTAAACATGTCAGAACAACGTGATTTTATTGCAATTTGACTTTTTACTCCTTTTGATTTGCTGTAAAATGAGGGAATTGTAATTGTATTTTCTGTAGGGAAGTGATTTCTATATATATGACAGTTATATATATTTATGTGTAGAGCCACGTGTTGCCCCCTCGCTGCAGCTTCTGCTCTACATTATATAATAGTTTTATACTATAATATATATTTTTATATTATTCATCCATCCTCAATTCCATACACTGTTTTACATCCTGGAATCATATTACGCAATTAATATACATTGCAGAGTAGCATTTACACCATACATTGGACGTAAATTGTTCAGATAAGTCTAGTACATGTATATGTTGAAATGCCTACTTTTGTCTTGATATTAACAACCTCGGACAACCTTTACGGCCACGCAACCATCTGTCCGACCGCCATTCTCCTTATAGTCCTGCCTGTGTGATACTCCAAACCTAATACAGAGGGCAGCGATTTTCACTCATGCCGCTTTAATATATCGAATTCTACCCCTTTCACTGAGATCCCGCCTCCTCGATCACCATTGGCTCACGGTTCTTGTGTCGGCCAATCCCCTCGTTTCTGGTCAGAACGGCTTACTATACCCGGTAGTAGTGCTGCGCAATGAAATACGGGTGTGGAAAAAAAAAGTAAGAAAGGGAAACCGAGCAAAATCCAGGCGCGTTATTTTGTGATCCGGAAGCACAACTACGAGAAGTTTAATCGACACTACGGTTTTGGGAAAACACAAGGATTCTACTGAACGTCCGACACACAGAGATATATATGTGTATATCAATATATATCATATATATATATATATATATATATATATATATATATATATATATATATATATATATATATATATATGTGTGTGTGTGTGGACCGTTAATATGATCATGGGTGTGGTTTCTGTCGGAGTGTGAATAAAGACTTTCTGATAGCTGGTTTCGTGAGATGCTAGGATGAGGGTGATCTTTTCGATTCTCATATTAGCCCCATGTTGGGTGAATTGTGCCCTGAATCCCAGATCAGCGGAGAAAGTGTTGAGAAAACAGGAAGCGGATGGAGAGTTCGGTGAGTTTTCTTTCCCCTTTTTTCCCCTCCACAGACATTTTAGCTCCGTTTCCGTTTCATCACACAGCGCGGTCTCTCAAACCTACACCAGTCTAACCTCATCTCCAACTATAGCCCCCTGACTCACTGCGCTTGAGCTTCCTCGTGGAAATGTGTATTAATGTTGATTTATAATAACACGTTATACATTTTCGAGGTTTAATGCAGTGACACATCCCAGTGTAGCAACGATCTCGCAAAACACCACAGCATTCCTGCTTTCGTTCTCATTCACCTGATACGAGGAAACCCATTCAACCTATTGTTGATATAAATTGCACATTAAAGTGTCAAAAATCAAGTATATTTACTTGTATAATCGAAATATTCATGATATATTTGCTGACATCATTGTTCTAGCTTCTCATAAGCTCTACTGATTCATATTTACAGCTGCACAAGGAGTACATATTAGGAAGTCTCAAAATATACATTATTAAACTTTTGTCTTGCAAAAATAACTATATACAGTAGACCAAGCTGTGAAATGACTATTCAAATGCAATTTCTATACATATTTCATGTCTGTTTTTTAAAGAACATTCTCACCATATAAATGGTTGTAGTTGAGAACCTTACTGAGCTTGTATGAATGAAAAAGGACACAACATTTGGACACATTTGGAAAACCGTTTCTTTGCAAATACGAATGGGTTAAAATATGACCACAAAACCACACAAAGCAAAACCCTTATTCACAAGTCATGCCCCAGAGTTGTAATTTCCTGGAACAATTGCTATACCATTGAGAGTAAAGACTCACATGGTCTTCCTCTCACATGGAATTCTTGGTGTTCGCTGTTAAAAGTGACTCTGGTATTTGGTGGACTTCACAATACAGCAACTTTTTATGTAAGAACCTACAGGTTTTTAATCGCACACCGGATTGTTTTTCTGATGAGAAAAAATGCAGGAGGAGACATTTTCCTTTTAACCAAGAAAATGAACTAAAAAGTCCCTCCACAGTGGGGTGTGAAGCAGGTAGTGGAGCAGGTTTGTAAAACTGCCGATAAAAGCACAGATTTACTACATTGAAAATTTCATTCAGCTTTTCTGGAGATGGGAATACCACATCACTGTATTTTGCAAAATGTTATAAATAAATACATGAGCAAGAATAATAGTTTCCCGTGAGGCACGGTGGCTTAGTGGTTAGCATGTTCGCCTCACACCGCCAGGGCCAGGGTTCGATTCCCGTCTCTGCCATGTGTGTGGAGTTTGCATGTTCTCCCCGTGCCTCAGGGTTTTTTTTTCTCCGGGTTCTCCGGTTTCCTCCCGGTCCAAAAACATGCACGGTAGGTTGCTTGGAAAATTGTCCCTAGTGTATGAATGTGTGTGTGTGTGTGTGTGTGTGTGTGTGTGTGTGTGTGTACCCTGCGATGTGTTGGCATTCCATCCAGAGTGTATCCTGCCTTAATGCCCATAGACGCCTGAGATAGGTACAGGCTCCCCGTGACCCGAGGGAAGATCGGATATAGTGGTAGAAGATGAATGAAGTAGTTTCCCATGACTTGCTCTGCGCTGACACATCGGAGGAACTTTTTGAACACACTGTAATTGTATTTTAATGTTATATGGCGATTAGATACACTAAATAGGTTTAGTTTTCAACTATATACTCGTATGCAATTTTAGCAATAAAATGCTAATTTTTCTCAAAAGAAAAACAAATTACTTGTTTATTTTAAGCGACCTGCATATTTTCTCTCTTTTAGTTAGAATCGCTAAAACAGTAATTCTTAGTAATCAGTAAAACAGTAATCGATTAAATGACCATTAGAATACTCAGTTATGAAAATAATCAATAGCAACAGACTCTAGTTATGGTTTGTAGCAATTGCTTTCTGTCACACACATATACACACACACACACATCAGAAATATCGGTGACTCACAATTAATATTAATATTCATGATGTTAATGTTGAAAGCAAGGGTAATCCTTGTACAGAAATCTTGATTTGTATTTTGCATGTATATACTTTGTAATGGCATTAGGACACTTCCTTGTTAATTTGCTTACTGAGAAAAACAGTGACCGATAGCAGTGTACTAATTCAAATGTGCAATGAACTGTGCTGTGAGTCCAACAAATGTACAGTCAAGAATTTTTAATTAATACAATTTTCATTCTGTGGGTATCTGAGACAGATTGATTCACATAATCACTTAAATTATAGCAGTTAAGAGTGTACAATGTTTAGAATTAATTTATATTTTAAATGTATGAATTCATGTTTTGCCTGAAGTTTGTAATAATTATTCCACTAAAATTATAGATTATAAAAAAGAAAAAAGTTTATACAATAGACAAGTTATTTGGTCTTCACAGCCTTATTTGGTCATAGTAAAACGTGTGCCAATATTAATGGAGACCACTTTAATTAAATATTTTTGAGTGAGTTGTCTGTAATCATATCATGTTTAGAATAGCCTTTACTCCATTTTTGACTGGATTTAACGTTGAAATCTACCCTTCAGCTGAATCTTTAATTGACTGCTCTTTAATTAGCTGAATCATGTGTTCAAACCTGGAATTAAATTTCCGCAGAGCCTTTTGAACTATAGCCGATTATGTTATCTTTCACAAAATGTAGTTTGTATATTCACCCTTATTGCTCTGTGATCTGAAGTAACGAATGTGATTCTCTCTTCGCTGAACTCCGATACAGAGAACCTCAGCTCATTGTTGGCAGACTTTGAGGTGCTTCCTGCTTCCAGCCTCAAGCAGCATTCCTTAAGGAAGAGAGATGTCGAGTCGCCGTCACATATCGAACGTCTAGTCAGCTTCACAGCACTGAAGAGGTAAAGTCCTATGACCACTTTCTCTCCTAGAATGCTCACAAAAGACATAATTATCTGTATAGTAACTAAACACCCACACTGCGAGGTTCTTGCTGAGAATCAGGAAATGTTAAATATTGGTGGATATCTTCAACAATCAATATTTCCTGATTCTCAGTAAGAACCTCGCTTTATGGGTGTTTGGGTGAAAAGACTTCAAACTTTGAAAGCCGATCTGTACAGTCGGCTACTGAGAGATCTGTATAGACTAAAGGATTAGGTGCTAGCCCTCCTGTTTGCCGTGTATCATTCTGCTTACCTGACAGTTCAGTTAACTAGGCCTAAAGGAACTAACCAAACTCAAAATTATAACCAGTTGATTATTATTGCACTGTGCTCATATGTACATGTGACAAAGTATATTCTGTTCTTCTTCTATTCTACCATTGTATTGCACCATTATCTTGAATTTCCAATTGCACTGCACAACAAGATTTTTGATTCTTATACACTGTTGGGTGTTCCATATATATTCTTTTGCTGCTGATCACAGAAATCACATACACATATTTGTTGTTTGCCCAACAAATAAACACCATTAATAAATACCATTTCATTGCAATCTTTAAGTTTGTCATGTGTTTTTTTTTTAAATGTTTGTGTCCAAAAATGTGTTTTGTGCAGTCGCGGCATGTCCGGGCATGAAATCAGGACAGGTTGGAAGCTGTTCTTTGGAAGGATGCAGTCACGGGCATGCCTGGGCAGGCTTGAGTCAGCTTGACACAGTCTTAGCGGGCTATGAAAGTGGCTTGCATACACTGATGTTGCTCATTAGACTAATATAGATCCTGCAGTGTGTCTGTATTGTTTCAGAATACAACATTGCCTCAGTAGCACTGTAACAAGTCATTTTTTACAAGTCTATTGGTCGATATGTCTCATAAATGCCTAACAGCCACAATTCATTTCTCTATATTTGTGGTGAGGCTCATTAAAGACACTCTATGTCTTGTCTCGTAAAGAAAGCATGTCATCTGTACTTCGGGTGAAAAATTATTATTGGCACGGGCACATTTGTTGCGCGACCTGTGCTGCCTGTCTGAGAGCTTGGCTTAGAGGCACTTGAAAGACAATGCCGTTTGCTGTCCTGATAATATGGAACAGAACAGAAAGACCATGTGACCGTCCGTTAGTTGTCCAGCTAGTAAAGATGTTTTTTGCGTCCTCTTCATATACATTTCTGTCAAGGAACAAAGAAGGCCACTGATGGCAAGATAATTTTTGTTGGATATTGCTATAATGGAAAAACAAATCCATCAGTGCTTGGACACTACAATGTGTTGCACCAGGCATGGAATATATGTTTCATATTTTGAGTGAAACACTTTTAACTATCTTGTAGTTAATAGATTGTTAGAAATATAAACATGATTAAATACGTTATTGCTGGCAGAAAGTTCCTATATGATGTAGCAAAGTTAAAGTATTTGTAACTATAAAGGTTCTGTTGGAATTTCCATTTTATTTCTTCTGTTTTCTTTATTTCTAAAGGAATTTCAAGCTGTACCTGACCACCAACACCGAGCTTTTCACAGACAGCTTCAAAGCTGTCTTCGTAGATGATCAAGGGAAGGAGAAGAATTACGAAGTCGATTTGCAAAATTACTACCGAGGACATGTAGTAGGTAAGATTTTCATTATTTTTTTTATAATCCCAGCAACAATATGTTTAATGCAAGTTATGATAACAATAGTCATTGTAGTAGTAGTAGTAATAATTCCATTATATTGTATCATCCTGCAATTTGCAGACAAGACCGTTTAATTAAGCAATTTTTTTTTCAAAGAAGTCAAAAGTAAAAAGAAAAACAAAACTAAACAGAAAAACATATTAGGAATAATATAAGGTAAAAATAAAAACCCTTCACACTATTTTTACAGGTGAAGAGCATTCGCGGGTGCAGGCCCACATGGAC
The DNA here is from genome assembly GCA_030449085.1 of Kryptopterus vitreolus. Taxonomy (NCBI): domain Eukaryota; kingdom Metazoa; phylum Chordata; class Actinopteri; order Siluriformes; family Siluridae; genus Kryptopterus; species Kryptopterus vitreolus. The sequence goes on along the minus strand of JACRUU010000012.1, from coordinate 11,952,588 downwards.
GGAGATGAATTTTCAGCACATATTCTTACTGATGAAGCAGAGTACAATGTGGAGGTAACTGTGAATAACAGCAGAACTAATGGCACAATGTGCATGGGAGAAAAAGTTGTCCTATCCTTCATTTTCCTGTCTTGTTGGCATATTTGAAGAGATGGTACAATTTTGGCTTGGCCATTGTATAATCCCCCCCCCCCCCCCCCCCTCCATTTTCTGTTTTTATTTTCTCTATATCTACATCATAGCCTTTATGGAGGTTCACAGAGAAAGCTCCAGATAACCGCCTGCTAGTTTATCGCTCTGAGGACATTAAGAACATTAGCAGACTGGCATCACCGAAAGTATGTGGATACGTCAATCCTAAGACTGTACAGCTGCTTCCTGAGGAGGCCAGAACCACAGGAGAGTCAGAGAAAGATGGAGGTGAGCATGTTCTTTAAAGAAAATGCTTAAATATTAAAAGGAATCATTAGAATTTGAATTGTATAAACCATTCACTTTGATTGGGAAATGTATTAATGTTGCTATGATTATGCAGGTCACATTCTGTCAGAATGTCATGCAGTCATTAGGGAGAAATATTTGATTAAAGCGAAAGTAACACAGACTTTCACCTGTCATATCGGCATCTCTCACACCTGCTGCACACATCTCAATTCACAATCTGCATTAGACTGCCCAAAACCTTCACCCTTTAATCTATTCTGACTGATACAAGAGCTGCTGTCATCAATTACTAATTGCAAATAGAGTTTAAATTATTTAGTTCTGTCTGGCTCAGTTTTCAGACTTCAGTTTGTAAGTATAAGACGGAAGAACAGGGGTATTGTGCAAGTAAGAAATAGTTCATTCGCATACCTCTATACATCGGCCACTAAATTAATGTTCTCATTTGCATAAAGAAACACCCTTAAATTACCACATAAGGTAGATGACCGTTACAATGATGACCTTACAATGAGTAACCCAGCGCCTTAACCACTGAGGGATCCCTCCCAGATGACATGGGGCTAAGGTCTAAGAAGGCTCAGAACAAATTGACGAATACTGAACAAAATGCTTTATCTGGCAGTTAGTAAGTCGTCTAAGAAATAAATACAATAAAGATTTTCTCTGAAGTATTTGTATGGAAATAGCAGTGGTTCTCTGGCTTTTAGCTTTCGACTACAATTACATTGGATAACTTCAAACTAAAACGTGAACAAAACACCATACAGTTAACGTTGACTTTTTATATTTTATTTATCAGCGGTGCAACAAAAAACCACATGGGTTTTAAATCACCGATCGGGTATATTTTTTTCCAGATCAGCAAAAAGGGGGAGGAGAAAAATAAATTGCTTTTAGTTTATAAGAAGAAAAGTTACAGTAAGGAAATGCTCCCATGCATAAGCTATGAATAATGCACGAGGCATTTTTAAACTTCTGTTCCCGCTGTTAGCCGCCGTTGTTGACTGATTAACACATACATGTGGTCACATGACTGCTCGGCATCATTCTGAAGTTACTTACTATATATATATATATATATATATATATATATATATAATATAGATAGATATATATATATAGATATAGTAGATAGATAGATAGATAGATAGATAGATAGATAGATAGATAGATAGATAGATAGATAGATAGATAGATCATAGATAGATAGATAGATAGATAGATAGATAGAGAGATAGATAGATAGAAGGTAGATAGATAGATAGATAGATAGATAGATAGATAGATAGATAGATAGATAGATAGCAGATAGATAGATAGATAGATAGATAGATAGATAGATAGATAGATAGATAGATAGATAGATAGATAGATAGATAGATAGATAGATAGATAGATAGATAGATAGATAGATAGATAGATATAGATAGATTAAACGATCGATAGATAGATAGATAGAATAGCGATAGATAGATAGATCAGATAGCAGATAGATAGAGATAGATAGATAGATAGATAGATAGATAGATAGATGTAGCGATAGATAGATAGATAGATAGATAGATAGATAGATGATAGATAGATAGATAGATCGATAGATAGATAGATAGATAGATAGATAGATAGCTATAGATAGATAGATAGTTAGACGATAGATAGATAGATAGATAGATAGATAGATAGATAGATAGATAGAGATAGATAGATAGATAGATAGATAGATAGATAGATAGATAGATAGATAGTAGATAGATAGATAGATAGTAGATGATAGATAGATAGATAGAGAGATAGATAGATAGATCGATAGATAGATATAAATACCGATAGATAGATAGATAGATAGATAGATAGATAGATAGATAGATAGATAGATAGATAGATCCTGATAGATAGATAGATAGATAGATAGATAGATAGATTAGATAGATGATAGATAGATAGATAGATAGATAGATAGATAGATAGCTAGATAGATAGATAGATAGATAGATAGATAGATAGATAGATAGATAGATAGATAGATAGATAGATAGATAGATAGATAGATAGATAGATAGATAGATAGATAGATAGATAGATAGATAGATAGATAGATAGATCAGATAGATAGATAGATAGATAGATAGATAGATAGATAGATCATAGATAGATAGATAGGACACAAGACAAGACAAGCGCACCGAACCATGAACCTTTACACCGATTATTTCCATACAGAGCATTGAGTAATTATATACAATACACTGAGTTTAATTATACAAGTAGTTAAATACACTAAATGGGTTTAGTTTTCACAGATATATTTGTATGCAATTACAGTGATAAAATGCAGATTTTTCTAATAAGAAAATAAATTACTTGTTCATTTTAAGAGACCTGACCTATTTTCTCTCTCTCACATTTAGTTAGTATTGCTCTTTAATAATGGAACACTCCTCATTCCACAAAGCTGAATGTTATCATCTTCAGACGTTATCATCCAAGTCAATCTGCCATATGTGGAATTTTCTTAACATTCTGTTGATTGGACCTGCACCAAAATAAGTCATTATTTTCTCTTTTATGCTGATATGATTAACAATCATATTGAAATATGGCACAGCTCCTCATAGTTTGCTTATTTGCTCCTAGTTCCACTAATACTGCGCATATTTGCGGTTATTAAAGTAGCCTCAGGTCTAGACTGAGATAATCATCTGAGAGACCAATCATTTTCTAATATAAAGCAACTTGTGAGAACCTTTTAGTCTGTTCAGGGAAAGAAACCAAATGCAGATGAAGTCATGCTCCATTTGCTGAAGGTTATTTGCAGCTCTGTAAAAGTATGCAGAGATAAAGTGAAAGAACAGAGAGCGTGACAGCAAGCCACACAATCTTTTTTTTTTTTTAAGGCTAAAAATTGTTTTGTGCAAATGAGCCATTTTACAGTCTAGTTGTTTTCAAGATGGTTGAGCAAAATTGCAAAAGTCAGAATGTACCTGTAGATGACCTGTGATTACTAAGTAATCACAGGTATTTTATATATTTTAAAATATAAAACATGCAGCCGGTAGAGACACAGCAGGAAAGACAGACTGATATTTTGGGTCTGTTCAGTCTCTCTCTCTCTCTGTCTGTCTGTCAAGCGACTATCCTCCATCATGTTTTCTGATGAATGTGTACAGAAGCAGGTCAGAGAGTTCGAAGGCAAGCATACAACCACAAGAAGAACACCTGCACTCTACTACTGGTGGCAGACTACCGCTTTTACCGCCACATGGGCCGTAGTGAGGAAAGCACCACACTGAACTACCTGGTAAACATTCATTCATTCATTCATTCATCTTCTACCGCTTTATCCGATCTTCCCTCAGGTCACGGGGAGCCTCAGCCTCAATCTCAGGCGTCTATGGGCATACCTGGTAAACAATAACTGCTAAATCCACCGAGAGAAGGAATCAATGACTTGCAGGCATTATGCAGCAGTTTGGACATGGGTTTTTAGCAAACCACCACGTGGTTATTAGAAAGGACCTAAAAGAATGTAGGACCAGATAATATCCATTTTAACTGTTAGATCTTGTAGATGGGTGTGTGTGTGTGTGTGTGTGTGTGTGTGTGTGTGTGTGTGTGTGTGTGTGTGTGTGTGTGTGTGTGTGTGTGTGTGTGTGTGTGTGTGTGTGTGTGTGTGTGTGTGTGTGTGTGTGACCTTCCACCATGGACAGTCTAGAATCATCTTAATCCCATCCCCTGTTTCGGCTGCTCCCGTTAGGGGTCGCCACAGCAGATTACTTTTGGTTTGATTTGGCACATATTTTACGATACATGCCCTTCCTAACGCCACCCTCCTCATTTATCTGGACTTTGGATCGGCAGTAGGAATGCACTGGCTTGTGTAACCCTAATGGCTGTGGACTTACAACTGAGTAATTGGGGTTAAGGGCCTACTAGAGGCAATTTGGTGGTGCTGGGATTTTAATCTTTGACCTTTCGGTCTAGAACCTTAACCACTAAGGTACCATCTCCCCATTCTAGAATCATAGTACTGATTTGGTGAAATGGGATTCTAAATTCCACACTATAGCAATAGATATTCAGATTCAGTCCTTTTTACTAGTTTTCAAACTTATTACACATTACATTTTTTGCTTTGTCATTATAGGTTTTGTAATAACCTGTAAATTGAGTAACTGGGGGTGTAAATTGAATTGAAGTCGGGGAAGATTGTTCAGTGGAGTTTAGCAAGAGATATGTGAGAGAAAATTATAAAAAAAAAGGATTTGAATGGAATTCTATGTGCACAGATTTCAGTAATGAATGTTTGTGTTTGGTTTCTCTCAGATTGAGCTGATTGACCGAGTGGACGATATCTACAGGAACACTTCATGGGATGAGGAGTTCAAAGGCTACGGTGTACAGATTCATCAGGTCACTACTACACTGTTCAATACTACTCTTAAACCAGATCTTATTATTATTTATTTCCATTCCGTGAAGTTCCTAGTCTTGATTAATACACACTGTTTTTACATTTTGAAGCCCTTTCTACTCCTTGCCCCTACTGACTCATTGTCTATTTATCATGATCGGTGAAATGCCATTCTCCACTGAATCACTCATCATGTGACATTCTCTCAAATGGCGCACAATGACCTCTGTTTGCAATCGTGAATGTTATGTGGTTGTGGTTTTCATCATGTATAGTTCACTACGACTGTTGTTCTGTCACTTATATTCAGTTTGCGCACAATGTAATAAATTCCGCTAAAACCTTAATCATCTTCCATGTAACAGATCATCATAAACAAGAATCCAACACCAGTTTCTCAAGGACAGCAACACTATAATATGGACGGTAGCCCACGACCAAAAGATAACCAAGTGTGGGACGTCAAGAGGCTTCTAGAAGTGAGTGCTCTTTTTTTTCATCTATAACATTAAAGTGAAAAGCTGTTTCTGGTATAATGCTTGTGTTATTTATTTATTTATTTATTTATTTTAACAGCATATTGGTCTCACATGGCCATTTCTTGATTTGTCCATATTATAATATGATCTGATATATTTGATTTATTATTGTAAATACACACTGTTTTTCTGGCAAATGAATAATACTGTGAAAAAAAAATTATCATCAGAATAATTCTCCAACATGCTTGGTTTGTGTTTATTTTGCATAAATGAATAATAATATTTGAGAAAGTGATGGTGCATTAATGTCTCTAAAGTGTCATGGTGTGTTCTTATGAACTGCATCCTCTATGGCACTTCCCTACATAAACATGATATATGTATTGGGGCTGAAACTATTCCTTGAGTAATTTGAATACAAAAATTCTTTGAGGCAAATTACTATCCCGTTTAGTCCATTTTCAGAATAGGAACGGTGTGAAGACTAATTTCAAAATAAAACATGAAGGAAACACCTTAAGTAATGTGAAATTTCTTTAAAAATTTTTAGTAATGTATTTTGATCTAATATATATAAATCACCATATGTTTTTAGTTTTCCCAGATATTCCTTTAATTTACACAATAAAAATTCAATTTTTTCTATAAACGAAACAAATTTTCATTTTAATAGAGCTGTCTTATTTTCTCTTGCATATTTAGTATTGTTCAATTAATCGAGGGAATAATCTGTAGAATAATCGATTACTAAAATAATCAATAGCTGCAATGTATTAACATTCAACTGTACTGATATTAAACCAAAGTACCTGGCCTATTCTGTTACAGCAATTCAGTTTGGATATAGCAGATAACGCTTCATCCGTGTGCCTGGCTCACCTCTTCACCTATCAGGACTTTGACGAAGGCACTCTCGGACTTGCATATGTCGCTTCATCCAGAGACCAGGCCTTGGGGGGACTCTGCTCAAAACGTATGACCGTGTTTCAGATTCAAGTGCTAGGATACACCTTCTCTAAAGTGTACGGAGGTTAAATAAGCGATGCCTTTATTTTTCCTTTTTTGCTGCAGCTTACTATCCAGTCCCTTCAGTGAAGAAAGCCAGCTACCTCAACACTGGTTTAACCAGCACTAAGAACTATGGCAAAACCATTCTTACCAAGGTTTGTATATAAATGCTTCATGCAACCACATCATAGTTATGTAAGCAGTTATGCTGAATGTTTTCTTTTTTGTGTGTGTGTGTGTGTGTGTTGATTATAACATGAAGGAAGCGGACTTAGTGACCACTCACGAGCTGGGACACAACTTCGGAGCAGAGCATGACCCAGACAACATTGCCTACTGTGCTCCAAGTGACGAGCAAGGAGGCAAGTTTGTAATGTACCCCATTGCTGTGAGTGGAGATCATCCGAACAACAAGGTATCAGTCTCACGTTTAATCTTGCTATCACGTTTCACACCGTTTCAATGACTGAGCAAGCATTAAAATCTATACAATAGTTTGCACACATGATGACTGTTGAAAGGAGGTTCAAAAAGCATCCACACAAACACCTGCTTCTAATTATATTGTCTTTATTTTGCTGAAGGATTAAAATGCCACTTTTGTTGTAGATATGGCATATATAATTTTTTTTTCTTCATATCTGTTTATTGCAGCGGTTCTCAAACTGCAGTAAAGCGTCAGTAAGCAGGACTCTGAGGGTCAAGGCTCCACAGTGCTTCAAGGTACGCTCCAGCAATTTGTGTGGCAACTCTCGTGTGGAAGAAGGAGAGCAGTGTGACCCCGGACTGCTACTCCGCAACGATGACCCCTGCTGTACAGCCAACTGTAAGCTGAAAAAGGGCGTGCAGTGCAGGTATGCTGTGAGGCAGACCAAGTGATATTTGTAAGTGTAGGATTAGGTGATGCAATAAAAATATCTTTTTATGATATGGTTTTATCATGCCACATGTTTTATCATGGCTACTTTTGTTTCATCTTGCCCTAGTTTGACTAATACATTATTTTATTATGGTGCGTTGATTTGTTTAACTTCAGAATGATTTTTGCTCGTTTGTTCACTGTGCTGTATTTCTCCCTGCGTCTCAGTGACAGGAACAGTCCATGTTGCCACAAATGCATGTTCCAAGAAGCTAATAAGATCTGCCAGGAGTCCATCAACGCGACATGTAAAGCTAGTTCATGGTGCACGGGTGAGTAAGAATCTCATAATTATCAGAAGGTATAAGATATGCAGGCCAAAAAATGGCAGAAAATAAAATAAAACATAAACACACATTTATGTAAGCAATTATGTAATGTATAATCTTACACAGCTCTACCTGTTTTTATTGGTGCAATAATGGGGTGCAAAAATGTTCCTGGGTTCATCTTTTGGTCGCACGAGGGAGGATCTTCTTTTCTACGGATTTATATTTGTAGACTTGTGATCATATTGCTACAACTATTATACTGTTGTACAAGTGGAACCTTGGCTTAAGAGTTTAATTCGTTCCGGGCTCGGTTGCTGAAAAGCTCGCATGCGAGAACGAATTTCCCTATAAAAAATAAACTCTGAAATCTAAATTCAGATAAACCGTTCCAGACGAGCAAAAATATTCCTTTTATTTATTAATATTATTTAATATTCCAGGGGTGGCTTAGTGGTTAGCACATTCGCCTCACACCTCCAGGATCCGGGTTCGATTCCCGTCTCGGCCATGTGTGTGTGGAGTTTGCATGTTCTCCCTGTACCTCAGGGTTTTTTTTTACGGGTTCTCCGGTTTCTCCCCCGGTCCAAAAACATGCACGGTAGGTTGATTGGAACCTTGGGAAATTGTCCTGTATGTGTGAATGTATCTGTGAAAGTGAGTGTGTGTGTCCTGAAATAGGTTGGCATTCCATTCAGAGTGTATCCTGCCTTAATGCCCATAGACGCCTGCGATAGGCACAGACTCCACGTGACCCGAGGGAAGATCGGATATAGCGGTAGAAGATGAATGAATGAATTTAATATTCCTATTATTTAATAATAGCATTGTGCCTTCATATCGAAAACATTCTTTATTGGGTACTTTATCTTTGAGTGGATTCTGGCGTGCTGAAAGTTCAGTATTTCCACAATAAATAATAATGCAGCACTGTAAGAAAGTAATACATAATATGCATTACGACAAAGTTTGTACAGTACAGTGTATGTATCTCTAAGACGATGCTCTGGCTATGAACTCATAAGGAACTGAGGGGTTTAACTGACTGTGTGACTGACTGTGTGGGCGTCTCGCGAGAACTTCGTACAATCGAATTTCAACTCGCCATATTACCATTTAAGCTATTTAATCAAATTTTATTTACTAATTTTACTTAATTATCTATTATAACACTTGAGGTTTACGTGTCTCGCTCAGGGGCCACTAAGTCGCAGCAATGATTCTGAACATCTAAACCACAGTGCGATCACTTCTATTTTTCATAGTTATTATATCATTTGTGTTTTTTTTTGTGTTGTTGCAGGAAACAGCAGTGCGTGTCCAGCACCTGGAAATCTACCTGATCAGACGGAGTGTGTGGATAGAGGCCAGTGTCGCAGTGGCGAGTGTGTTCCTTTTTGCGAAGTTAATAGGGGTCTTCGTCCCTGCGCATGCAATGGTGAGTCCCTTTTAAGTTCACACCGCTTTCCGCTGGTAATGTATCTCGGGCACTTCAACACACTTGTTGTAGGATTTCCTGTTTAAGGGAGTAACAAGGGTTTACAGCAATCCTGGAATTTCTCTAAGCATTCGGTTAGGTCTAGCACCACATAGTAGCCCATAGAGAGGTGCTGAAATGTATTTTAAACATGTCGGGATTTTCAGTGAGACTTGAACACCTTAATTACAAAGAGAAAAAAAAAGGATTTTTATGTTTTTTTCACATTTAAAACTCATTTATTGTGATAATTTGAGTGATATGTCATTTAATAAAAAGTAAATCTCTTATTGAATAAGTGTCACTTTTTCTTTCTTACAGATACAGACCACTCGTGTAAAGTCTGCTGCAGGAACAAAAACGGACTCTGCACTCCTTTTCAGGATGAAATGGGAGTTTTTCTGTATCTGCGGAAAGGGAAACCCTGCACCGTGGGCTTCTGTGACGGCAACGTGAGCTTCTTTACTTCCGTCTTCCTCACTTACTGTGGTGTTCCTGTTTTGTCCCTTTGTTCTCATAAAATGTCGTGTTTCATTTCTTTTTAGGGTAAATGCATGAAGCAGGTACAAGATGTTGTCGAGAGGTTATGGGATTTTATTGACAAGCTGGACATCAACACATTTGGTAATTATAAATCAGCAGTGTGCAGAATATTGAAGAACAGATAATAATTAATAAACATTAAATAAATAAAAACAATTAATAACGAATTGTGATCTGGAAATACTTACATCCAATACATAATAAATGAAAGAAGACATAGAATGAGTGCTGTAATGGACACGGGTGTATATGTTTCCTTCATGCACCGTATGGACCAAATGGGACAAAACTATCCAAAGCATCACAGTTTGAGTTTTGCAGAGACATATTACGGATCACCAATTAAATATCCATTTAGATTCTGCCTCAAAGTCAGCAAATCTGAATGAATGTATAAAAAAACTTTGTTTCCAGCAGTTACTGAAGTTCAGAGACAAAATTTGAGGAAAAAATATCAAGATGGGTTTGGTTTAAAAAGCACAATTGCACAAAAAGCAACGTTTATACTTAGTGACCTGTATGTCCGACTGTGTGGATCTATTATTTTTTACATATTCTTAACGATCCATGTGAAAATTGGACTGTCTGGAGCTTTTCAGCAACATAATTCTGTGTGAGATTAGACTTAAATATAAATCTTCATCAGTTGCACCATATGGACAAAACCTTTTTGAACATCCCATTCCATACTTAGTTCCCATTGGCTGTTCTAATACACTTCACTCTTCTGGGAAGATGCACCACTAGATATTGGCGTGTTCTTGTGGGGATTTAAGATTATTCAGCTCCATGGATGTTAATAATGTTCCAATTCAGCCCCAAAGGTTTTACAATGGGGTTGAGCTCAGAGCTCTGTAGCAGGCTGATTAGAGTCTTCCAGTACGTCCAATGTAAACCATAATTTGCCAAACTGAAACATGTTTGAGTCTCTTAGTTCAAGTAAAATGCCACCACATGCAAATACATCCTCTACAAATGTGTGTGTGTCAAATGTTGTGGGAACAGTTTGGGGTAAAACCACGTGTCTGGAAAAGTCATTTGTCGCAATACTTTTGTCCATTATATATTTAACCACCTTTCCTAAACGCACTCATTATTCTGAATGTCTTCAGGGAAGTTCCTGGCTGACAATATAGTGGGCTCTGTGGTGGTCTTCTCCCTCCTCTTCTGGATTCCTCTAAGCATACTGGTGCACTGTGTGGTAAGTTGTTTGTTTCTTTTCTTTTTTTTTTTACATTAAGGAATATAAAAACAGCTTTTATTGGTAAAATTCTCAGATGGAATGTTACTTGGGCAATCACACCAATGTGTGCTCCTTGAACTTGCCGTGCTCGATGTTCTGGTTCAATTCAAAGTTAACATCCAGGCATCAAAAAGAACCTTAACACAGACATTTCTCAGTCATTATATTTGAAATACATTAAAGGTGCCATAGTGTTATTGTTATTCGTGGATAGATCAGTGAAGAACATTACAGTCTGAAAGATCAACACATGACAGATTTACAGTTGATTTTCATTGTGCTTGTTTGCAGGACAAGAAGTTGGACAGACAATATGAGGAGAACTCTAAATCACTCATATACCCCAGCGTAAGTGCCTTTTCTTCATCTGTGCACCATTCTTCCAGAGATGGGAATTATTTGCATATTTATACTGAGCAGGTCATAAAGACAGCTAGCATAACTGTGTACGTATGTGAGGAGGGAAAGTGTGTGTAGTTCGCATGGCCTTTTCAGTGGGGCTAAAACCACATTATTTGAGTGTATGTGTGAGTGTGGCTGAAGATGTGACTTGTGGCTCCACTGTTTGCTCTGAGCCTCATGGAACTGCAGCAGATGATGGTGGAAGTGTGTAGTAAAGCCTGAGGTGAGTGTGTCACATGGTCTTTGCCCGTGTAGAGTGTAGTGTGTGTGTGTGTGTGGAGTTGTGCATCTGTCAGTTAGTTGTTTTTCTAAGGTGTGTCGAATGCTGAGCACGGGTTGAAGTGTCTAGTCTTGTGCAGTCGATGTAAACGTTCACTGAAGTGTGGTCGTGTTATGAGCGCATGGCTTTTTTTTGGTTTGTTTTTGTTTTTGTTTTGAGACAAATGACACAAATCGGAAAGAATGGAACCTGAGATGTGGATGATTTTGCCTGAGCAGCTCATGGGTGTGTAAGAGGCGAGATCAGTGTAGAGAAAGAAGTCTGGCATGGTGTACATGTTTAAGATGCTGATACTTCTAAAGTCAAATCATCTGGTCAGGACGTAGATGACGGTATTACACACTGCATAATGTATAAAACAGCAATTGTTTAGCATTTTGATCACATCTATTACACTAACCTCCACCATGGGTACATTTGCCGCCTTTTCCCCCCCACACAATATAAACAACTGACAGGTGTGGGGTTTTTTTTTGTTTGTTTGTTTGTTTGTTTTTGGGTTTTTTTAATAATGACCCTTTTCCTCCTATCCAGAATATCCAGAATATGGACTTATTGGGCGGTGCAGAAGGAGCTCCAATGCGCATCATCAAAGCGCCCTTTCTTCCTCCTCCTCCTCCTTCCGCTCCTCCTCTTTCTGTTTCAGCAGCGCGAATCGTGCAGGGACACGCCAGCGGCAGCAGCACCTCTCCGCCTACAACATCCTCTTCCGAGCCCAGAGCGGATCCTCCACGTATGGCCACCATCGAGGAGGACTCCAGCGGCGACTCTCCACCAGGCACAGCCTTCCCCCCGAGCGCTTCGGCAGCCAAGTCGTTCGAGGACCTCACCGAACATTCGCCAGTAAACCGCCCGAACCGGCGGCTCCAGAGACAAGCGTGCATCGAGAGTAAAGAGACGGAGTGCTGAGAGACTCGCGCTCCGTCACGTTCACGCCTCACACTGGCTCTACCACAGGTATGCACTTCGGTACACTACAAACAAAATGAGCCTTTGTGTAGAATCGCTTTAGAGACAATCGGACATCGGTATACTGTAGTGCAGGTGCATTGTGCTGACTGTGAAGTCGTTTTTGGTTAGCTGTGGAAAAATACTGTAAGAATTGTTTTAAAAAATGTCCGTGTTGTAATAAATCAATAGCAGAGGCTGCATTCTAGACGCTTGGATATTAAATGTGCCCCCTGTTGCCTATAAAGTTATAAAGCATTTCATTGGTTTCATTTCTCTCCTGTATTCGATCATTCCCCGTGTGTTAAAACGTATGTCTTTTACATAAAAGGATCTGTGTATGAGTAGCACTCCTTTGGATGAGGATATTTTCAGGACAAGAATGCCTGAAATGAGGAACCGACAGCTTTTGCACAGCTTTTGTAATGCGTATTACACATCTAGAAACACTGCACTTTTGAAGATGTAAAGAAGCATTTAAAGTGTGCCTTGTGATCAGGGAACAACTGAGATTTCTTGGTACATATCCTTCATTTGAAATGTGACCGTGTGTTCTTTGGTTTTACATGTGATTTATCACTGGCAGTAATCTAGATCTAAACTCAAATCTGTGTCTGACTTCAGTCTGTAAGTCACTACTACTACTACTACTACTGCTGATGATGTCATACAGATGATTAGACTGGAATGTGAATCAAAAATTCCTCCGCATTAACCTGCCTCTGCCGTAGCAGTTCGAGTTACCACGCTCAAGATTTTCTATTTTGTAAACTGCCTGGAGATTTAAACTGGAAGTCTAAATAATCTATAAAAACACTGAATTCTAATTTAAATGCACAGGTGTAACCCTGTGTAAACATATCAGGAGTACAAATCCTCAAATGTGTTTATAATCAAGCTGTTTCCAATTTATGATTTTAAACATTGTGAATCTTTATACATGCATTTTAAAATTCTTGTCGAAACTGTTGCATTAAATGAACACGAGTGTGCTGTGTATTTCACATGTTCGTCTGTGGACTTGATATGCTTTTCTATTCAATTCTGTTCTGTATAAAATATGATTTCCCATTTACATTGTTACAAAAGTGTTGTAATTGGTGGCTTGGTAATGCCCCCAGGTCATATTTAATGTTATACTGTGCCATAAATCCTTGGAAAACTTCTTTTTATGGTGTTTAAAATACTATATAATGCCTTTTGTTAAACCAGAAAGTTTAAAATGTCATATTTTGGTTGAAATGTTTCAGGTTGTATTAAGTGCTAGTATGATGCATTTGTCTTCTAGATGTATATACATATCTTTATGAACTTACAAGAATAAACTCCTACCACTACACCTCGTCTTGTACTGAAAGTGGCTGCAAACAGGCCAGACAGAATCCCATTTATTTATAGTCACATGTGTGTGTGTGTGTGTGTGTGTGTGTGTGTGTGTGTGTGTTTGTGTCAATGCTGTAAGAAGAAATGCTAATTTGAGGCTCTCCCAACTCCTAGAGACACATTAACTCTGTTTTCTGTCTGCACTGGTGATTAGTTGAGAATTTTGGATTTAATGTGACGGCAATTAAGTTGATCAGGATGTCGATACAAATCAGGGCTCGGTGTACTGAACACTGCTACACTCCGCGCCTTGCAGCGGCTTTTGCTGCAGTTATCTTAACATTACAGATAATTTAATATTACGGTTAAAAATGTATTGTATATTTCATTTATAAAATGACCTGTTTACAGACTTTTGTAAATGAATTATACAATATGGATGAAAGTACTGGGACACCTGACGTGGTTCTTCCTCAGACAGTGGATCATTATTATTAATAATGATTAATAACATTAAATACTGTTATTAATAACAGTAAAAGTGGACTAATGGGAGGTTCAGAAAACATATATGAAGCTTATGGTTAGTTGTCCACATGAATTTGTCCCTATAGTGTTTACTGTATATTAGGGCTGTAACGATTCCTCGACTAATTCGATTATAAAAATGAATCGAGGCAAATTAATTAGTCCATTTAACTAAACACGGAGCACTGCGTTTCCCACGGACTAATATGGATAATTTTTTTTTGGATAAGCAAAAATGGAGATAAATAATTTGCTCTCCATTTATAACAAAAGTTACAATAAGGAAATGCTCCTATAAATATTTTATGAATAATGCGCGAGGCATTTTTAAAAGTCGACTGATTACGCGTTCACGTAATCACGTGACTGCTGTCTAGTTCTTCCAAGCGTCTTCCATTCTGCGATCATTATATAATATATATTATGTATTAGGCGGCGTGTAGGAGCAGTAAGTGCAGCAGATCTTTAAACAGGCGATAAATACACGGATTTAGTGCGTGGAAAATTTGAAGCAGCTTTTTTTTTAATACCTCATGACTAAAATGTGCAAGATTTAATACGTAAATACGAGTGAAAATAATAACGAGTTTAATGACACAAGTAGTTTCCCACGATTTACTCTACGCGGCCAGTGCAGAGGAACTTCTTGAACGCACCGTATTTGCATTATATTTGCATCAATATGCTACCACACACACACACACACACACACACACACACACACACACACACACACACACACACACACACACACACACACACACACACACCGTTAGAGCACGCACGTAAAGAGACATAAAGATATACAGCTTCTTTCTTACCATGCCATAACAACTTTACTCACATCCAGAAAGCGAGTGCCCTCAAGTGTTCAGATTTCACGACGTTTATCCTGAATACAATACAGGGGTTTAGTTTTCACCGATATACTTGTATTCAATTTGAGCAAATGCAGATTTCTCTAAAAAGAAAACGTAATTTTAAGAGATCCGTCTCATCTCTCTCTTATTTAGTATTTCTCTGTAATGAAGAAAAAGAATATTTTATCCGAGTACTCAATTAATTGAATACTCGATGACTAAAATAATCAACAGCAGCAGCCCTACTGTACTGTATATTTATATGTGCTGTAAACTGTCTTTCTTTGGCGAGATATAGCTGAGGTAAGATAGGATACAGCGCCCCCTTGAGCACAGAGGGTTAAGGGCCTTAGTCAAGGACCCAAGAGTGGCAGATTGGAGACACCGGGACTCGAACCCACAATCTTCCAATCAGTAGCCCAGCACCTTAACTTAGACATGTAAGTGAGACAAACACTATCTGGGAAATACAGTATTCTGTATTTCATTTTTTGTAAATATATCTATTATGCATTAGTTAACGATTTAAAGAGATGCAGAAATCATTTATTTGATCATTCCAACATGTAAACATCTGGTTCAGACTCTCAAACATTTACAGCCAATATTGAAGCTCCTGTTGTTGTTGTTTTTTTGGTAAACATTGCCTTCTTTAACACAAATTCTAAGTGCAACTCAGACCGGAAAAAAGTGTAAAAGACAATCGCTTGCAGTAAAACTAATCCCCTAGCAGGCTGTTTTCAGGGTTCTTACAGTCTACATCAGCCCAGTATGGCAGGATGAAGGGTAAATCAGCGACTCTGCTCTCTAACAGTCTCCACACGTGTTCGGCTACAAACTCATTGCCTTTCTCCGAGAGGTGCAGGCCATCCGACAGATACACTGAGAAATCCTGTAAGAAAGGGAATGAGCGTCGTTTACATGCAGGCAGATTTGTATTCAGGATTTGTTCACAGTAATAAACCTGGGGATGGATTGCGATAGACGAGTGATGCGTGATGGGGGATTTTTATTAGACTGTTATATAACAAAACACTTGAGATGATTTTGATGTTTAAGACACTCAACAAAACGACCACCGAAAATAAAAACACTGATATCTTAATTACAATTACAAGTAATGATTCATTTTCAAACATTTTCAGCCTTTTGCAGCTTCTAAGTCATATTACTTATTAATATTAGTAATTTTAATATTACATATTACTATAGTGTTTGCTATAGGATTCATGGACCTGGTTGGTAGCTAAAAATGGATTAACAAATATACCACATGCTTCTTTATATGTGGCAATATAGAGTGTGTGTGTGTGTGTGTGTGTGTGTGTGTGTGTGTGTGTGTGTGTGTGTGTGTGTGTGTGTGTGTGTGTGGCACCTCTCCATCTTTTTGCATTAGGGACCAGAGGTCGATCACGTCCACGTCACACTGTCTGGCTGTCTGGACACACACTTGAGCGTACTGACCAGCCACAGAGTTCAGACGGTTCAGAGAGCATCCTGGAAGGGAAAGGACGAGGAGGAAAAACAATGATTAGGGGACATTAATATACAAACAAACAAACAGAAATATGAGGAGACCTTTTAGGATGCACTCTTTTTCCCAAAGTTCCTCCTGTATTGGTGGAGGAGTGATGAATAAGATCTTGTCCTTAGGCACACCAGCTGTGGCCAGATATTTAACAATGTCCTTCAGATTCTCCGAGTATTCGTCAGAGGGAACATGCTGCTGCGGGTTTTTATCTGAGAGGAAGCGGAATAATCAATGTTAGAAATCTTCACATGGTAGAGAAAGTGAGGAAAGGGAAGGTTCAGTCGGATGCCAGTCGAAACTCGTCTTGCCTTCCAGAGCAGAATCATTAGCACCAAAGAACACAGCCACTGCTGCGATTGGAGCACGAGCGTCGCCATGATTTGGGATGAATCGAGGAAGAACCAATTTGGCCCATCGTGTGTTGTATCCAGACAAACCTCTGTTCACCACGTCACACTTTCTGACAAAGCAATAAGCATGGTTTGTAACAGATACTGTATAACTACTGTACACAGCAAACAGTCTCAAACTACCTGCAACCTGGGACCTATGTAAGGGTCAAATAAATCACACATCACACATCCTCTGCACGGAGTTCTTTTCTAAGCATTGTTTAACATACATTTGTGACTATGTAACTGACACATGGACATTACAATTCAACAAAATATAACAAATAAATCTAGAAAATCTAAATCAAAATATGCAGTAAAAATCGAGTAATTTAACACATGAACAAGGTTGCCGTGTAATGACAGTAATAGACATACCATGTATTGTGAGTGTTCTGAATCTGGGTAATATTATGAAAAAGCAAATGAACATACACACAACATTATCGTGTTTATATCACAGAGGGCCTTTGACACGATAAGGCTATAAAGAATTCTCACCTCGCAAGTTTGTTGGCGATCTCAGAACCCCATCCTTTCGCTTGGAAGGAAAACTAAAACACATGAAATGTCTCTTTGTTGAAAGAATGGGTGAGAATTTGCACCTGCTCGTGTATGAATCGTATCCAAACCTACCTGTGTAATCGAGTCTCCGAATAAAACCACCTGAGGCCAAACAATACTCTTTATTTTTGACATGGTAATAAACTGAAACTAAAACATGCGTATGTTTTTAACATACGGTACATAGGTCTTCCTTCCCGTTTCACTCCGCCGCTGGCTCAGTGCAAGAGACGCTCATTTGCGCCGCCTACCGGAAATCATGAATATCACCAACAGCCTATTTTTTTTAAGTAGGCTTTCTTTAACCAGGGGTTCACGACCCCTAGAGGTTCCGAGACGATACTGCAGGGATCGGTAAATTATTTTATATATATATTCATTAATTCATTCATTCATCTTCTACCGCTATATCCGATCTTCCCTCGGGTCACGGGGAGCCTGTGCCTATCTCAGGCATCTATGGGCATTAAGGCAGGATACACCCTGGATGGAAAGCCAACCCATCCACAGGACACACACACACATTCATACTCTAGGGACAATTTGCCAAGGCGCCAATCAACCTACTGTGCATGTTTTTGGACCGGGGGAAACCGGAGAACCCGGAGAAAACCCTCTGAGGTACGGGGAGAACATGCAAACTCCACACACACATGGCCGAGACAGGACTCGAACCCGGGTCCTGGCGGTGTGAGGCGAACGTGCTAACCACTAAGCCACCGTGCACCCTATATATATATATATATATATATATATATATATATATATATATATATATATATATATATATATATATATATATATATATAGATATATATCTACTATATCATATATATTAGATCACATTGAACTATCATGTAAACGAACGCCATCTTCTGTTTTATATATATATATTATATATATATATATATATATATATATATATATATATATAGATATATATATATATCATATATATAATATCGGTATATCTATATTATATATATATATATATCTCACCCGCACACAAACCCCAACAACAACAACAATAATAATAATAATAATAATAATGATAAAATGACTCTAGATCAGGTTACTGTATATCAAGCTTTTGTTTACAGTTCGCATTTTACAGTAACACATCAACCCTGGATCATTTTCAACACGCACACCTTCATGTAAAAAGTGTAATAAGGTAAAATGGGGTTCGTCCTGACGGCTCTGCGTGTTTATTGATGGATCTGTTTATAAATGTTGTAATATTACTGTGATGAACAGGTTAATTTCATGTTAGTAATTTTGCACGCAAGTTTGCAGTTTCGGGGAATTCACCGTCTGACCACGAAACACGCGCCGCACTTTGTTGACGTCAGTGAGCGTGAACGCGCTTGTCTCAGACCGCGGCCCCTTTAAGAGCAGCTGGGTGGAGGCGCACAGGAAGTGCAGTGTCAACGCCAGGTTCGGCCAGAAAAACACACAGGGAGAGAGAGAGAGAGAGAGAGAGAGAGAGGGGAGAGGGAGAGAGAGAGAGGGAGAGAGATGGGATAGGGATCCGGAGGTGTAGTACTTTGATGGTCCTCGGTCTCTGCACGCTTATAAACTGGCCTCGCACTACAGAAGTCCGGAGCAGAGGTGAGAGCCGCGCTGCCGTTACACTCCTGTTTCCTGTTTGGTTTCAGAACGCGCGATTTGAACACGCAGTGAATGTTGGTGGTAGGGGTGAGGCAAGGGGGGTGCCTAGTGTGTGTGTGTGTGTGTGTGTGTGTGTGTGTGTATGTGGTGGAGGGGAAGGGGGGGGGGCGGTTGTGTGTCTCCTAGCAACGGGTTTCCGTTACTTCCACGGTGATCTCATTCTAGAGACATGCACAACCGGAGATTTGATCCACTCGTCTCGATCCCAGTCCTGTACAAGTGGATCGGAGTTTCCCCGTGAACCTAAACGCCATAACGGACAATGGACACTTTATCCGAGAGCTGCAAATGTCCACAGCCCCCCACACCACCAGTAAGGGTTGAATGGGTGTGTGCACGAACAACTGCTTTTCACACTAGACATCTGTGCTCTTCATCTACTATATGGCACTCAGTTTACACCGTGCTGTTCTGTTCGGGTTAGATTATTCAAACAGAATGATAAGGACTCATAAAATAAGATTAATTCTGCAGAAAAGTTCATTCGTTCATGTGCAATAACTTTGAACAGTCTCCTGGAAACACTGTATGAACGAGGGAAGTGCTTCCTAGTCGTGAAGCCTGTATATGGCACTATACACATTACATCTATTAAAGACAGATACAAAGAGATTAGAGAACATATATGTATATCACACAGAGGGAACCCTGAGCTCAAGATTGAACCCTGGAGCAGTAAAGCCATGCACACTAATACCAGGAGTTGCTTCCTGTTGTGTATTATAAATCATATGCTTGTTGGTAAACTATTACTGATATGTGGAAGGTCGGTTTTGATATGAAAAGCATTATTAGACTCTAAATGACCTGAAAGTTTGGTAATTCTACTGGTAAACAATGTTTGTTTATACAAGCAACTTTACAGATCATATATTGCACATTTATCAGAATTAGAATACTTCATTAATCCCACAAGGAATTTGTTCAGTTATAAACTTGCCCATATTGGACTAGTTAGAGATGAAGGTGGTGGGGAAAATATTTCTTAGAACCACATGTTGAGAAAACCTTGAGAAGTGACATAGTCCAAAGGGAACCCCTAGTCATCTGTGTGTTACACCATATAGTTGCGATTATAAATAATCCCATTCAATAAGTGTGTAGTCAAAAACTGGAAACTAATGAGTAATTTTGAATGTGAGCAATTCTTACATCATTCTGATATTTTATAGACACATAGTGCATATAGCTTTAAAATCAAATTAGTTATAAGATAGTTGTACCTTAATGATGGAGACTTGAGGGCAAGTCCAGGAAGAACATCTAGCCATCGTAATGGTTTCTGTTCAGTAATATATCATGGTGATATTTAGGTTGTCCATGTGGCAGCACCAGGCCACTTCTGAGGACAATAGTTATTTTGGTGGTGGTCTGTTTTTAGCACAGAAGAGACACTGATACGGCGCTGTGTGGTGTCGGACTATTGTTGCATTGTTTTTTTTACAAAATATGTTCAACTCAATAAAATGCGGTCCTTAGAGTCTTTTGTGAGCATTCTGCCTAATATCTTTAACATTAAAACCACTGACAGGTCATGTGAATAACATGATTACATCCTTTCATTGCCATCGATGCAAAGCTGCTTTTTACTGGTCATATGTTGTAGCACAGTAAAATTTGTCCTTTGCATATCCCATCGATGCTAGGAAGCTGCAGCTGCTTAAATGAATGGCAGCTTGGCAGCACTTGGGCTTGAACCTCCTACCTGATCAGCAACTCTGAGCCATAACCACTGAGTTGCTACCGGTAATTCCTCAGGCAGCATGAGAACAGTGTATTCGTAAAGTTGATGTAATGAAAGAAATAAAATGGGCAAACCTATTCATGGCAATGTCATTCCCTAATGGAAACTCCTGCATTCACCAGGATGCAACCTTCATTTAGTTTTGAGGAACATGACAAAGATTTCACAATGCTGATGGGCCCTCCAGATTCCGCATATTGAAAATCCATCAAGCATCTGTGTGCTAGACAACCAAGTATGATTGATGCAACTTAACCAACTTAAGGATTTACTGGTAATAGATGCCAGAAACCTGAGAACACCTTCAAGGGTCTTGTATAGTCTATACGTCAAAGGTTCCATGAAGGTTCCTACACAATATTAGGCAAGAGGGTTTAATGTTGTGGCTGATGAAAAATATACTACCTAAATTCACAAAAACAATGCCGCTGATGTAAATGCGTGTAAAGGTCAGATGCATTTCTCTATTTGCCTGCAGAAAGCGGCACTCCACTGTTTATATACAAAGGCAGACTGATTAATGATCTGCCTGCCTCACTGCTCTTTGCTCCTTTTATAAGAGCTGGCTGAATTGTGTTTAGAGGACTTGTGTTAGGTGGCCTGGAGTGCTGGCGTCGTTAGAAGAATGTGGTGTTGTGGTGAAGAATGTTTCGCAAGGTCAAGAAGCGCCACAGCAGCAGCAGCTCCCAAAGCAGTGAGATCAGCACCAAGAGCAAGGTGAGCAATGCTGCACTCAGACCCGTCTCACCTGCAAGATACAAGGCATTTCAAACCATGATACTAACACCTGTTCTTTCTCTGTCTAGTCTGTAGACTCCAGTCTGGGAGGCTTGTCCAGGTCCAGCACAGTCGCTAGCCTTGATACAGACTCCACAAAGAGCTCAGGTATAACCACCATCTGTTTAGTATACGCATAATCTGCACATAATCCATATGGATTATTAAAATCTTAATTGATACACAGGTAACAGTGTGTCCGAGACATGTGCCGAGTTCAGAGTTAAATATTTGGGAGCTGTTGAGAAGCTGGACTTTGAGATGAGCAAAACCCTTCAGGAGCCATTAGACCTGATCAGTTATATTGATGCAGCTCAGGTAATATTTACATGCATGTTTACGCTACAAACGCTATTCCATTACTGCACTAATCGTCTGATGAACATTGTAGACAACACACTGCTCTATATTTTTGTAGTGTCAGTTTTAACACCATCATCCCATTCAATTCTTGGAAACCCCTGTATTCTCTCTCCAAAGCAAGATGGAAAGCTGCCATTTGTGCCTGGAGAAGATGAGATGATCTTGGGAGTATCCAAGCATGGGGTCAAAGTGGTGTCTTTGGACCAGTGTGTAAGTCTCTTCATTATGTCTTGTATGCAAATTTGTTGTAAAGAAAATGCCATGGTAAGGACATTTATGCCCGGGGAAGTCGAGCATCCCCTTTTAGTTTTTCTTCCAGTATACAACTCTATATCTTTATACCAAAAGCTTTTTTGTCTATGTAGACTATATGTTGTAAATTCTTAGCTTTTTTATATACACACACCTGTTTTCCATTAAAAAACATTAAAATTGTAGTATCTATGTGCTATCATTTGAACTACAATAATGTGGCAACACTAACACATTTTTATTTAAATAAGGATTGGCATGGTTAATGTTCAGTCTGTTATAGATCAGTTTAATTCTGTAGATCCACAAAATATCCCATTATTATTAATGGAATGCAAGCTATGAACAGTTGTTCCCATGTTCAGCTTTTTACCTACAATTGTGAATACAACAACAACAACAACAACAACAAAAAAGGAACAGCATTAGATGTCACAAACATAATTTTAACTTGGTGGAAAACTTGTAGCATTTGAAACACAAAGCAACACAAAGCTGCTAAATCAAATGCTGTAAATTTTAATATATCCATAAGAGAATATATATATATATATATAGATATATATATATTATATATATATATATATATAGTATATATATATCGTTTATATATATATAAATGTATTATCGATATCTTATGTGTTATATAATAATATACTATCTTATATATATATCTATATATATATATCTATCTATCTATATTATATTCTATATATTATAGATATATATATAGATAGATAGATCTAGATATCTATAGCTCCTCTTATAAAGCTCTGTTATTTTTAATGTTTACACTCCATTACACTGGTATTTCGTTCTTTTGTATACTGGGTGTGTTAAAGCAATGGCAATAAAACTTAAGTTGAGTAAAGCCTGTGGTACACCAGGCAGTCATCACCATCTGCAGAGCCATGCTGAATGTAAATTATCACCTTCTCACCAGTCTGATATGAGATTCAACAGCTTTATGGTGTATTATTCACTAGCTTGCTAGTAGATTTCTGTATGAAGGCCAAAGCATTTTGCACACCAGCATAAAGCCTTTCACAGTAACGTGATACTATTTCAAAACGTAAGCAGAAATAAGCACTCCCATAACCTGTTATGACTTGTGTAGGTCATTCTAATGTCTACGATGAAGGAGAGTTAAAAAAAAAAGGAAAAAATTAATTTGTAGCAGGAATGATTTATTTCGTTGTATTTTTTACTCCTAAACAGCATCCTACACATTAAAATACACAAAGTGCTTAAAGAGCAGTAGGTTTCGATCAGTAGTGTGCATTTCAGGATCAGTATGTGGTATATTTATATGCTACTTGTCCAACGCAAATCAAAATCAAAGGAGATTCAATGAAAAGTGGGTAAAATTAAACAGCATATGTACTGTACTTCTAAATCGGGAAATATTAGTACACAGTCCGTCCTCTGTTTCGGCTGCTCCGGGTTAGGGGTCGGCACATTTGGTATGGTGCATGTTTTATGCTGTATGCCCTTTTATTTTTTTCTCAAACACCCGTGCTGATCTCTACCCTCTCTACAGGATGTGCTACATCGGCACCCTCTGTATCTGATAGTACGCATGCTGTGCTATGATGATGGACTCGGTGCTGGGAGAAACCTTCTAGCACTCAGCACCACTGATGCCAAGCAGCAAGAGTGTAGCATCTGGGTGTACCAGTGCAGCAATGCGGTGCGTGTATAGACAATGAATAAAGAGCATGTATACTTTATGTTTAGGAGGCAGGAATTCATATCTCAACCACTTCCTTCTCCAACTGGTTTGGTTAAATTCACATTTTAGGATATTTCTTATATTAAGTATTCATACAGGTAGAATCTTTGTCTTATGCACTTTATCATATTGTTCTAATAATGTAGGTTTAAATATTTGCCAGCTGTACGTTAGGTTGTATATTTGTGTCATTTTATGAGAAGTTATACCCCATGACACTTGTCAAATACACAATCCTATTCTATTATCCGTGCACCAAGCAAAAAAGAAAGCAGATATGTGATCATACACTCTGCTCAAGCGACCGGTTAATGTGTGAAAGTTTATTTCTATAATGTACTACAGTGAGTTTTGCCTGACATGTTTTTTTCTGGCCGTTGCAGGAACAAGCTCAAGCCATCTGTAAAGTGCTCTCGGCTTCCTTCGACTGCGTTCTGGCCTCGGAAAAATCCTGAGGTCCGTCTCTCTAACAGAAGGTCAAAGTGGCACAAAGACAAGATCCGTGGAGAATGTTTACAGTGTCAGAATTCGCTCCTCTTCTTGAGGCGGGTTAAGGTTAGGATTCAAATGACGTAAATCCGCTCCATGATCAGTGTAAGAGCGACCTCTCTGTAGTGTTTACCTCAATCACCGTCATTATATCCTCCGATTACAATCTGAATCATCGAAACACCCTTGTGTACGTATTTAATGTAGACTGAAGCTCCGTGTAATACACCTGCGGTGGTCCGATAACTGGTCTATCAGTGGTACAGTAATTACAGAAGGTACGGAAGGAACATGCTGTAAATTCCAGTAGCTCTGTGTGTGGAGAGTTGGAGAGGTCTGATGTGTCTGGATTGACACAGACCTGTTCTTCTGTCCTCTCATAAATCCAGGTCCAAATGGGAATGATCATACGGTGCCTAACATTTAAAACAACGGTACAATAAACATTTTTAATTGATTTGAATTTTTGGGAGGTTTTTTCAGTTCTTTCGTTACGTTACGTCTCTCACATTCTCTTTCTATCCTAATTACAGGATACAATAACATTCTTGATAAAGGTCTGGTATGTTTTTCATCATCAGATTTTACTCAGTATGGATTATTATATTGTTTTTAATTTTTTTTTTACGGGTATGTATCACTATACAACAATGAAATGTAAATATACAGAATATGTGATCACACTTTTGCAAAAACAATTAGTTTTATCCACAGAATTGATCCACACTTCTGAATTTATGAGTTAAATATCACTAAACTACACATTTTTTTTGTCACGACAGCCATTTCATATGACCGCAGTATCATTTATAGGTACATTTTTCTAATGTACATAATGCAAGCGGGAAAGAAAATAGCAATAGTTCTTTAGCGAAATGCACACTTTCTCGCTGTCTAATTCTGATCACTGGAATTGATGATTTTCTATCCAGAGAAATTTCAGCAGGAGTCTGATAACCAACTGGTGACCATTTGATCCTAACAGAAGACACCCGGCACATCACGCTGTGCAAAGCTCATTTTAAAGCAGCAAAGCGCTCAGATAAGTGTCAGCTTCATTATTAGCATTTATCACTGTAACTGTAGTGGGCACATTACTGCACAAGGAAACCATGGTGAATGGTGATTTATTTATTTTTTTGCTTCACTTTAGTAATGTTGAGTTTTCTTCATGAATTGTATTGATATGACAATATTGTGCTCCACTAGATGGTGATCTTGTTCTTAAAAACAGGCTCTTGGTCCAACTGGTCCCTCCCCTGTTTTTTTAATATTTGTTTTTATAAAGATTCATAAATGCACAAAAAAATCTCAGAAAGCACATTTTTGATTTAACTTCCAGTTTTTCCATTTATTTATACAATAATACTCAACAGAAAGACAGTAAATGAGAGCGAAATATTTCTTTTTGCTGTTATTTTTCGGAAAGTTCGGATATCTGCACACCCAGACTTGAAGAGACCGACCGGTCTCTGTATCAGTTCATTTTTTTTTAAATGTTTACAATTAAATATACACGTATAAACTCTTCATTTATGTACAGCGCCACACGAGACCTAAGGTCCTACAATTTGTTTTGTCCAGTGAGTCAAAAGGAAGAGGAAGATTCTGGAAGTTAATTACAAGTCTTTTTCTCATTGCTAAAGTTACAGGTCACTGTGTTTCAAGCTCAACAGGGATCTAGGTCAATTTTAATTCAACGTCCATATAACGTTCTATAGAGTTGCTCTGCAACCAAATGAAAACTTCATCACGTAAAAGGTATTGCTGTACAATATTAGACAAGCAATCTCCATTCGGGAAAAGGGAGGTGGGGGTATGGATTGATGAGGAGATGCACAGTTACTGAAGAAGGGTTTTCCCTGTTAAAGTGTACATTAGGAGGGTTGGTCCTACATTTCCTAAAACCTGGGCAGACTTTTTTTTTTTTTTTTTTTTTAAACCCATCTCTAAAAGTCATTAAAATCTCCGAGACCTACAGGACATAAATATCAGCCTAGGTCCTATTAACATAAAGTTAGTATAAACTAATTATGAGTTTATTATTAGAGGAGTTAATTGGAAGGATGCAGTAAATTGTGAAACCATAGAAAAAGAGCACGATGACGTCAGGATGAGAGGCGGGCAGGGGTATGACGAACCGCTCAGACTAGATGATGATTCGTTTCGATTCGCACTTGAGTCTTGGAACCGCCTCAGTGTCAGTTCGGGTTGTGATGGATCGGCTCCCCTTTAAATAAGCATCAGTTTCATAGCGTGTAGTAATACACACACACACACACACACATTATATTACTATGGTTGCTACTTTCATTCAGATATGCATGCTGTATATCTCTGTCTCACGGATATGTAGTGTAGGAGAGGAGACGAGAGAAGGGCTCCCAGGTTTGAATCTATTTATAAGTTGGATGTGGGGCAGCGGGTGTGGAAATGGGGACAGTGAAAGATCCCAATGGGAGGCGATAGCAGACTTCCTGTTCTGCTCCAGTGCAGTGCTTTAAAAGAAAAGCACACCTACATTTCACCTTCTGTCCATCTTCTTTCCTTAGGCGAGACATGAAACGGCACATGATGCGCTTTTTTTCTGCTCAAGTTCTCAATAATGAAGAAACCAGTCCTTCAAAATGATCTGCGTCTAAAAGCTGGATATGTGAACAGTTCAGTGTTGATATCCATAAAGACTTTTTTTTAACTACATAAAAGTGCATTTACCATGTCAACATGAATGACTACAAATTTTTTTTCCTAGTCAACAAATAGTGAGCGAAAACACTCAAACAATTTTCTTCAAAACTACAGGAGTGACTTGTTAAGACATTCCGAAGCAAGAAACCTCCCAGTGCTCTCTGGTGCAACGAGCTCACTGTCTGGAAAGAGTGCGTAAAGGCACGGGCTTCATGATGAAGAAGACGCGGGTAATGCTGATTATTAATAAAGCTCGGGAATGCTGAGTCAGAAACATGCTAAGGGAAAAGCGGGTCAGCCTGGATCAGCACCGGAAACCTTTGACTGTCAATCTGCCATGAAGTGTACAAATGTGACGGGGAAGGCACCTCTCCTCATCGGGTCTCCTTCTATATGGCCAAGCTGGAAAAGAGAAAGAAGGAATGGGTTTGTGATTCATTAATTACTGTTCACTCAATCTGGTAACAGTGAAAAAGAAAAAAAAAAAGTCATGTAGATATAGGAGAAAATGGAGGTCATTGCAGTGACTGCATGTTTCTTAGCATCGAAGTGTTCAACAGGTTTTGGAGTTCGTATTAACCAGCAAGAGCCTTTCTTGCCCAATAAAAGGGTCATTTATATGACGTAATATGTCCATATGATCTAGTACATTATGTTTACAAAATGATTCACGTTACAAAAAAATGGAGCAGCGTTTAAAATATCTAAATAAATACACTTTATAACCTTCTGAAATATAACAGTGAATTAGAAGAAGAGTCTTTATTTATCACATATTCATTACAGAACAGTGAAATTCTTTCTTTACATATCTCAGCTTGTTTAGAAGCTGGGGTCGGAGCACAGGGTCAGCCGTGATGCAGCGCCCCCCGGAGCACAGGTTTAAGGGCCTCGCACGAGGACCCAAGGGTGGAAGCTGTCTGATACTGAGGCTCGAACCCCCCGACCTTCCGATCAGTAACCCAGCGCCTGAACCACTGAGCTATGATCTCCGGCTTTTGTTAGTTAATAGAACACTGAATTCCAAAACATTCCTAGTGTTGTTTTGTGGTCGTGCCGTGACTGAAATGTAGTAGCATAGCTTTGCTTAGCGCTACGGGTTTGCATGGAACACGGCTTATATGAAGCCTAATGCAGTCGAGAGCTTTGTGGCATTTTCCCTGGAAACAAATGACCTCTTGTTCACTTCCTGTACTGGACATGTGCACAGCTTGACTGCTGATAAACAAAAACATGAGCACAGTATGATTATGCATTCCCCAAACTCTGTTGCACATCTGTATACAAATGAAGTGTTGCGAGATGATGATGATGATGATGATGCTCCGAGAGTGATGCTGATGAGGCTCAGTGGAGTTCTAAAGATTAAATTGCACCAGTGGAACAAAGATATGAAGGAAGGCAAACAGCAGCTGGTCTCCATTCCCACAACCAGAAGGAAAGAATGAGGTCATCGCATGTGTCCAGGCCACCACGCCAACTGCAAGTTGATAAAGTCTCTATCTCTCCCTTATTTATCGACGCACTCGCTGTTCCAAACCCTTTTACCCCCTTCATCCTTCCTACTTGCTTATTAAGGCAAGTTGTTTCTCTCTCTCTCTCTCTCTCACACACACTCGCAGAGACTCACCCACCACTCCTGGTCCTCCTCTCCATCAACAACGATCACCTCACCCTCAGTGAATGTCAACTCGTCAGGGTTGTCAGCCACACAGTTATAGATGGCCTTCACTCTTTTCGGCCTCTGCTTCTAACACACACACACACACACACACACACACACAATATGGAGAATAAACATACATAATCAGTTCTACACTGCACACATGAAATCATCTGTTTACAATTTCAGCACGTCGGCTACAGGCATTTCCTCCTGATATGACACAACGTACCGGGTATGTTTTTCTGGGTACATGGCCAGGAGCCAGAGACTGACTACTCGTGCTTTGAGGGCATCCAGGAACTTCCTTTGCTGCTTGTCAGAGGACATGAAATGAAAACTCAGTCATAACAAAACATGGTAAAATGTCAAGCAGCTCACTATTTGAGGTTCCCAAACACTTTAATCAAACGTGACTTTTTATTAGAACTTTATTAAATGACGAACGAGTACTACACCATTCCCGCGCCATGTCTTTGACTCACAGATTAAGCCGTTTCGTTGACATCTACCTGGTCTCTCCATGGTGTCCGAATGTGCCGGTGGCCCCTTGCTGTAGCTTTTGTCTGAGCTGTAAAAAAAAACAAAAAAAAGACTTCAGAGTTTCCTACGATGAATAAACTACATTTAGCTGTATAGACATGAGTGTATATGTATAGATATATCTAGAGATGTCCTTAAATAACTGAATGCATTTGTGCAGACAGATTTGACACTAAGAACTTTGAACTGATCTGATTTGAACATGAATACAAGATATGAATTCTATTGGTAAACACTAGTGATAAAAAGTGACTTCAGTCAGTTTTTACTCCATCAAAAGATTCTGGAATGTTCAACTTTGCATTATAGACCGACACACTGATGCCTTTTTTTTTAACCCTTAATCTGATTACTAGGGGTTAGCACGTTCGCCTCACACCGCCAGGATCTGGGTTCAATTCCCATCTCGGCCATGTGTGTGTGTGTGGAGTTTGCATGTTCTTCCCGTGCCTCAGGGGGTTTTTCTCCGGGTTCTCTGGTCCACCCCCCCCCCCCCCCCCCCCCGGTCCAAAAACATGCACGATAGGTTGATTGGCACCTTGGAAAAATGTCCCTAGTGTATGAATGTGTGTGTGAGTGTGTGTGTGTGTGTGTGGTGTGTGGGGTTGGCATTCCATCCAGGGTGTATCCTGTCTTAATGCCAACAGACGCCTGAGATAAGCACAGACTCCCCGTGACCCGAGGGAAGATCGGATATAGCGGTAGAAGATGAATGATTGAATGTGATTACTACAATGATGATTTAGTCAATGTTATCATCATGATCATTTTAGTAG
This sequence comes from Kryptopterus vitreolus, assembly GCA_030449085.1. NCBI lineage: Eukaryota > Metazoa > Chordata > Actinopteri > Siluriformes > Siluridae > Kryptopterus > Kryptopterus vitreolus. The sequence goes on along the minus strand of JACRUU010000012.1, from coordinate 11,922,263 downwards.
CTTTCTTCTCTCACACTCTGCATCTCTGAGCCTTTGTGCTTGAAAAACGTCCTTGAACAGGAATTAATGACCCGAACAATGGCGTAGTTCCCTGTAGGCCTTTTTCACCATTCCATTGCATTGTACGTGTGCAAAGTGACCCTTGTCCTCACTGTTGAGATGTTTTCTGAACGTTACAAAGACATTTCTAATAAGCCAGCCTTAATGCTGAGGACAAGTTTAAATTCTGTGATCCTGATTTAGTTTGATTGTAAACCACAATCCTGTTTGCTTGAACAAAGTGTGTTTGCTAACAATTAGTCCTTGTACATGCACATAGATGTGTGTGTTTAGTCGTATACCGTTTCTACTGATTCTATATTGGAATTGTGATTCAAAAACATTTTTCCATCTGTAATTGCAACAAAAATAGGCAAATGTACAAAAGCCTTAGGCTGAACAAATCTTAATAAAGAATAGTCATCAAGTCTCGGGCAGCATGATTACTATATAACAAATATTAAGCATTTTATTATTTGACTTCAATACTGTAAGTAATACTTTCCAGTAGAAGTCAAAATAATATACATACAGAAAAGATTTGTGCTTTACTTTCTACGCCTTTTACAATAATATAGATAACAGTTAGATATTGACTGTAAAATTTGTGTCCCAGAGAGAAATTATTGAAATATTGAAAATGAAATATTATAAATGTTAATAAAAAATTATTACATATTAAGTTATACATTATGTAAAATTATTAAATTTGTGCACATAACTGACCAAGATAATATACCATAATATAACTGTGGCACAAAACTATAACTATAAATATTAAATGTGTGGTGCAACAAGAAAAAGTTTCCTCAAATGTGACAGAAACAGCCTGTAGAAATCTCCTCTGGTGTTTGTGTGTTACAATTCTGACCTTGTAGCAGCTCCCCTGTTGATGCTCGGACCCTGAGGCACCTGTCCGCTTTTGCCCTGCATGGTCATCGCCTCAATCACACCGCCGGGTTTAGATACAGGAGGCGCGGCTGGTGCTATGACTGCACAGAGTACAGCATTGGTTGTGCAACTTACCCACAAGGCTTATTTTTGAATAAAGTGTAAATTAAAATTTTGGTGAAAAAGCACTACTGCAGCCTAACAATCATCTTGGTGCAGACTTAAGAAATGACACGTGTTGTGTTACGTCTCATTTAATTGTGTTAATCCATGCAGCGCAGACTTACAGGAGGATGAAGTGACTCGCATCGGTGGAATAGGTGGATGCATGTTAGGGGGATCTGAGGAGGATCTCTGCCTGCCTGAGAGATCGATGGAGCCAGGCTTCCATGCTGGAGATGTTTGGAGAACTCCGCTCTGACCAGTCAGCTGCCCTGTTCAGAGAAAGGGAAAGAAAGACAGGCGCATTGGATATCGAAACTGAGACAGAAAGTTTGCCCATCTTCTTTTCCTTCTTGTTTTCTCGAGAGGAAGACAACGTTCCAGGCAGATTCTTTTCGCAGTGGCTCGGCTCCAGATCATAATTACAGTACGGTCTGGAAGAATATGGCACAACGCCACATCATGAACGGATTTATGTCAAGACAGCAAAGAGTCCAACATCGTGTGATAAGCATTAATAAAAGTCTAGGCTTTTACACAAATACAACTACAACTGTCTTGTGTGAAGCTGCTTTGTGACTGTAAAAAGCGCTCTATGAATTAAATGATATTGAATATTAAGCGAACATATATAGTTTAATGATCCTGCGATATAAATAATCCTCATACACACCACTACTATAAGAAAACGATTGGCCACAGATTATCCATTACTCTTTCAAATAATGTGTGCCAGTGAGTTTGTTTGCACTTGGATCGAAGGCAAAACCTGATCCGTGAGCAACGGTCTTTATTAAATGGGAATTATTAATATACTGATAATACGAGACACTGTTTAAAAAGAAAGAAAGAAAGAAAGAAAAAGGCTGTGGGGTACGTATAGCTTGTGCAGAGTCATTCATCTTTCTCTAATGGCTAATTTGCAACCATTGCATTTAACCTTTCAGAGACATTTACGAACTTTAGATCATTTAATCAAGTATCTTAAATGAGATCCATATTTCATCCTGATGCAGGCAGGTGAGCTGATCTGATCTGATACAGAGTTTGGGATATGGACCAATTCTGACACAAATTTTAACTAAAAATTTATAAAACTAAAAAGCATGTGAAAATGTGATTTTGCCTGAATTGTAGTCAGATTTGCACACTTGCAATGGAACGTTCCAGGAACGTTCTCGAATGCAATATATTCAAAACACAAAGTACGTTTTCCATACTAAATAATGTGAAGTCAGATAATCTGTTGAACACAACCAAATATATTCAAAAAAAATATTTTTAATAGTATTTTATGTAATAAATAATAGGTAATATAAAGTAAAAATAAAACAAATAGCTTTGAAAATGGTCATAGCTTGTTACTGTTTGGACGGTGAATAATATACGGTCATAATACTATAGTAAACAGTATGTTTGTGTGAATGCTGTTATGTGAATGGATACACAGGTAGCTGACCTGAGCAGAAAGAGAACGAACCATCATTTCAGCGGAGCACAAGCCATTCGCATGTTGTTCAATAAATTATAATTAAATATTGTTTGTCCAAAACATTCATAAAGCATGTTGATCACAATACAAGGTTCCAGTATACTGAGACTCGACAAACAGACTAAAAGATGTGCCATCATCAAAAATCTGAATACAAGTTACCGATATTTCTGGGAGGCAGGGGAGGCGCTGAAGTGGACAGGACTCCACTGGAAGGGCTGGTGTTGACAATGGTCCCGTACGTCTCATTGTTGACCAGGTTTGGAACGTAGCACCGCTGCTGTTTGTCCTTGGACAGACTGGCTGTACTGGGCTGCATCACCGAGCTGCCAGGAGTATAGCAACTGACCGGCCTCTCCTCTCGCCGCAGGGGACTGGACTAGAGATAGAAAAGGTCGCAGTCATATCATTAACGACACACTGCATTCATTTTACAGTCACACAAACACAGGACAGAGAATGAAGAATAAATCTTCATCCTTCTGTTCTCTTTTCAACGACGGTTTAAAAATCCGAAATTAATTTTCAGAGTGTAATAATCAATATAATAATAAACAATGTCATTATAATCTAGCAGTCTCTGGGCTGGAAATCAATTTGAATATTTACTCACGATGAACCGTGTGATTGTCATGAGTTAAATTGCGATTAATCACAACGTAATCACACATTTTTATTTGTTCTAAATGTACTGAACACTTTCACGTTTTTAAATATTCTAATCAACATGGTGATGGACAAATGTGGATGCTTTATGCAAATGTATGTTTATTACTATTGAAACCAAACTAAACATAGAGAAAGAAGACAAACTATGCTTCTAACGGTTTTAAACTTATTTTTGTGTTTTTAAACATTTTTAAATGTTTATTAAATATTTATTAAAAATCACAATGTCGTGACTAAAGGTGTGTTTTGTTGATGGTTTTAATTTCACCTCTTTCATATTAATTTATGTATATGTTTTAAAAAAAAAAACCATGTTCCTATACAGTATTACATATTGAAAATCAGTTGCATAATATAATTTATAGTATTATTTGACTTATATTCTGAATCTGTGCAGTCATTTTTAATAAAGGGGATACGTGACAGCGAAATTAAATTAACACAGACATACCTTCTCATCCAAATCTTCATCACTCTCATCTAGGTCTTCATGCTGTAGCCGCCACTCGTATTCAACATGCACATGTGCGTTAAACTTGCCAGCGAGTGCCTGGTTCAGCTACACACACACACACACACACACACACACACACACACCCACACACAGTTAAACTCTGTCTTGATGGGACTACCTTAGGCCGTACGTGATATATAACAGTCATTGCAGCTCACCAGCTCCTCACACTGCAGATGTCTGAGTCGCCGGGCGATGTCCAGTGGGGATTCACCTGCCTCATTGGCTGCGTACAGAGTCAATAGTTTTACATTAGTTTAATATTCCGGGGTATCATTAATAGTGCTAGTTATTTAGATTGGAAGGCCGAATGGAAAGCGATGTCTCTCATTCTGTCAGAAGCATACACACAATTATATCACTATATTATTGTCATAAAGTTTATTATTACAGCTCAATAAATATAAACAGGAGACATTCTGATAATTAAAGCAAGATTTTCTTATTAAAGATGACTTTTAGAATGTCCAAAAACAGAGCATGCACACACATGCACTTGGATTGTTCAGCGGAAGAGCATTAATTAGCTCAATTCCCACAGACAACACTGGGGACAATGCCAAACACAAATCCTGTCTCTTATCGCCATGACCAGCTTTCAAAACAGCCCAGGCAGAAGAATGTGAAAGAATGAAGCTAAATAAAACAAGACAGCTTTAACTCAAACACGGGAACCTTTTCGGGTTTCTCACAGAAGAAAGCAAAGAAAAAGCCTCTGATTACAGGCTGGGTTGAGGGGGTTCTTACCAATATCTATGGAAGCTTTGCCTCTCAGGAGCAGTTTGAGGCACTCGCTGTTGTCCGTAAGACAGCAGTAATGCAGCGCCGTGCTTCCCTTTGCCGTCTGCTTATCCAGATTCACGCTGCAGATCAAATGACAAGGTTCACTCAGTGCATCATCTCGACTTTGAGTTTTAAATGGAAGGAAAGTCTGGGATGTACATCATATGAGTGTTGGACTCCATGTTAATACCTGTTTTGGGTGAGGAAGTCTACGATGTGTAGCGAGGTTCTGTCGACCAACCTCACCGCCAGATGCAGTGCTGTCTCTCCTTGTTCCTTTAAGGCAAAAAAAAAACACCCCAAAAAACACACAATAAACTTCCCATTAATATCCTACAAAGTTCCCAGGCTGTTTCCCTGGATAATTGTCAGTAATATTATGTATGACAGCTCCCAGGACTCCCATCCCATCCGCAAAAAGCAATAAAGAAATAAAATACATATGTCTACAGATGACAAACATAGAGTACATGGTTTCCCTATTAATGATACAAACACAAAGTTTTATTTCAGACTTATTCAGAGATTGCAAATTCAAATCCTTGGGAGACCAAGAGAGCAAACTGTCAATCAGACTAAACAATGGCTAGTCACTATCTCTATACAAGAGCAATGATTCACTCCAACTACTGCATTCCTTTCCTACTGTCTTCACTGAATCACATGCATTATGATGAATTTGGAACTTTTAGGTAAACTGATCATTTAAACCCGAATTCTGGCTCGTTGAAAGATTCTCTGTAAAACTAAAGTGGCTCAATTATGTGACATGCACATGACACAAATAAATACCCAGGGAAGTAAAATATGAATAATTCTAAAAAAAAAAAAAAAAAAGCATTTGCGAAGACTCACATGCCCATTAGCCAGAGGAATGGGCTCCATTAAGTCCACTCCCTCAGCATAGACCTGGATGAGGGAAAAAATATCCCGGGCCTTCACTGCATCGCACAAGGTTTGTAGTCTGCATGCGTTGTCTGGATATTTTTTTCGAGCAAAACGCTTTTCTGTATATTTGGCTGTGATGAAGTCCTTCCTGGCCTGCCTGAGAAGCCGAGAGAACAAGAGGTTACCATGAAGGAAAAAACACTTGTGAATGCAAGAAGAAAAAAAGTTCCGTGTTTGCCAAAGTTCTGGACCTCTGACACTGTCCGGCACTGGTCCACATACAAAAATAACACAACAGCTGGATGACATAATGAAGTGCTGTTTATTTAGCAGAAAAACAGCTTCACATAAGGTTATGAGATTTGTTTCCTTTTTACTGAGCAGCAGTTTACTACACTGTTTAAACAAAAGCAAAGTGACAGCGTTTTCTCGTTCTCCAGATTTTCCAGAGTGACATTAAAATGCATTTATATCACATGAACATGCCATGATAGACAAATCGTCATCCACAATTAAAAACAATATTGCACTGTAGCATTTTGGCCCTCTATTGTGTCCGCTGTAAGCACACACAGACAGAAAGAAAACATCACTTACATGTCACTGGTAGGATTTGGTTTGACCCCGTCTTCTGCACTCAGACACGCTTCCATGATCTCGTTAAAACCAGCATTCCCGACGTTCTTGGCCAGCTGCGAGACACACGCACAGACATGCACACGTATGTATATTCAGACCGATTATATACAATAAGCTCCACATGGGGCTTTTCTTTAACCTTGATTTTTCAAGGCTTTAATCATTCGGTGTAATTATGTAACAAAAATATGAATAATGATTCCTAATAATCAGAGCAGAAGGTGAAACACCAACCAAGAGTTCGGATGTGCTAAGGACATCCAGTGTGAGGGACTGAATTCTAGAGTAGTGCACTCCCAACTCCCTGTGAATCCCCGAGCATTCTATGCAGGTCAGAATTCCCAGGTTAGTAGACAGCCATGTGGGCCCTGCGGAAAACACATGGACATAATGTTTCACTGAATACTAATAAATGTTAAAACCAGAGCCAGTGACCGCATGATATGTGATGGACTGATCATCTATTGCTCTGCTCCATCACCTACAAAAAAGGTTTGTTGGACAGCATCCTCTACGCACAGTCACCAAATTCATTATCATTAATGTAGTCACATTTATTATGTTTGAATTCCCCGTGATCACTCTCAGGTGCTTGTATAATAGGAGCATGAAAACCCTTATTGCACACATTCAGCCATTTAAGTGACATCTGATCTCAAATATCTGCACCAGACCTGTGGTGTACAGGGGTGAAGACTTTGCAATCACAAATGTTCCTATTGTCAGTTTTCAAAAATAACCAATTCACTATTCTCTTATTCTGTACTATTTTATAGCGATGTTTGTCACAATGAATAATCTCATTTAACTTCAAGGCTGTATTACTACAAAGGATGGAAAGGTTTAAAGGAAATGACTATTTATGCAAGTTCATGTAGGGACATCAACCAGACATCATCAATTCAATCATAAAATTCACTATATGGACAAAAGTAATAGAGGCACTTGAATTTTCACATCAAATGTGCTTCTTCTCCAAACTGCTACCACAAAAGTGGAGGCACACTCAGGATGCATTGGAACGGTCACTGCACTTTAGCTCTCCTCATCCTACACCAGTACCTGATTACACACTAACACCCTTGTGGATGAGAAAAGATCTGCATAAAGTACACTTTTTAGATGATGGAGATAATTATAAGAGCAAATAGTGTGGAATTGGAAGTTTAAAATGTACATATGAATCTAATAGTTAGATGTCCACAAACAAATAAAAAAATAGATGGTTGATATAGTGCACATCTCTATCACCTTCAATAAACTAACTGAATCAGTTTAACTCGGTGTCTATCACAAGCATTTTGTTCCTGCTCTGATCCATTCACAATTCCTGAATCGCCTATTGTACAAATAAATAAATAAATAAAATAGTTTGTTTATGAGTCGCTCACCGGGAGCACCGCAGTCACAGCAGACGTCGTTGCCCGTCATGCGTTTGACCTCGACCAGGATGGCTTTAGTCAGCTCCTGAACGATGTTGTTCTCGCCCACGTGCTGGTCTCCCTTAAAGGCGTTGTTAAGCGCTTCCTCTTTACTGTTCTGCAGCACCGAGATCCAGCTGGACAGAAAGGACCAAAGGAAGAGACACAGGAAGAGCGCGTGAGTTGAGAGGAACAAGAGAGTAACGATTTTGGAAAAAGGTAATTAGGAGTCCAGGAAAAGGAACTGCACGACGAAGTTTCCTTTTCAGTGCAGAGAGCACACACACACACACACACACACACACACACACACACACACACGCTTACATTTGACACTCGGCCTCATCATCCGCCTGAAAGTGATACGTTCTGTCATCTGTGAGATGGAAGGACAGTGAAGGGGGTGAAAGAGGAAGAGAAAAATAAGTGTTTGAAGGAGGAAATTGTTCATGAACGACAGAAAAGTTCAGTTTATTTTACACGCAGCGTAAAAAAAAAAACAGTGTGCAATGTAATATATCTATATCGAGATATAATAAAGGCATTGATGTACTTTATGAATTCTCCAGCAATACACACCTACTGTTATAAATCACTGTATGCCACGCCTTAAAGCAAGCACCAAGCATTACAAGACATGACATAACCACATATCTTATTCATGAACATGACAGTCAATGATGTAAGAATGACATGATAATTACCAACCATGTGTAATGTTGTGATGTCATCCGATGTTAAATTTTTTTAAGTAGTATACATACCTGATGATAGAAGCTATAGCACTATACATGTATAAATGGATAACGCTAGGTGAAGTGAAAATGTGATGATGAAGCAGCATCTTGTAGAGAAGTTCATTATAAAATGATCATAACTCTCTATATAAACGATTAGAACTCCTGCCATAGAACGTTTAGTAACGCGATCGTATCAGATTTATGATTCCGTCACACTGGGTGTCGAGTTGAGAATTTGGAGAAGCTCGCTACTACTTCTATACCAGAAAAAAATACAATAACAAACATATATTTACACGCAGATCTATTGTATTAAAACACACACACAATGCGCAATGGACAGGGAAACAGAGTGGAGCTGCTGTGATTAACTTCTTTTAAGAAAACAAATGGCATTCTAACAAGCAAATGCTGAGTAATGGAAATTGCAACAAATGCGAACGTGCAACACAAGGGAAAGCGAACCAAACAGCTGCATGAAAGAGATTTTGGCATCAATTACAAAATTACAAACATACTAGGAAAGTCATGAGGCCTGGGAATGAAATAAGTGGCTTATTTCAATGAGTGTGTGTTGCATTGACTCTATAAATCCCTGTGTTACAATAGTAATGACAATGTAAGCATGAGAGCATCAATGGAACGCTAGGACTTGTCTTATAGCCGCCATATCTCAATGCTTATCATGACGACACATCTCCATAGAAATCCACACTTTTACTGATGCATGCATAGATGTAATGAAATTGGCATGGGGCATTATGGTAGACTTTTAATAGATAATCCCATTTATCTCACATAATCCCATTTAGCTACTACAGTTCAGAACAAGTCTGTGTACCCGAGATAAATGTTAAAGAGTTAGAGATGAGTGGCTGTGCAGGTAAAGAGGGACAGGAAAGGTTGTCTATTTCTACAACATTCAAGCAATGTCTGTGTGTGTGTGTGTGTGTGTGTGTGTGTGTGTGTGTGTGTGTGTGTGTGTGTGTGTGTGTGTGTGTGGACATGAAAGTGGACTGCCATACGTGAGATGAGGTCGAAGCTTTTCTTCTCGTCTGGATTGTGCTTGACCTGGCAGGTAAGTAGATTGAGTTTGGCTGGTGGTCTGTTCGGCTGAGAGCACAAGTGAATCAGAAAAAGAGAAAGAGAAAAAAAAAAGGAGAGATCATAAATTAGAAAAGCAATTTAACAAAAATGAGGAGACTGAGGGGAAAAAAACGAGTCATGAAGCAGCTACACTTCATGTTCTTAAAGCTGGAAAAACATGGTACATTCCTTGCCAAAACTTAAAAAATGGAACCAGAATTGCTTAATACACTCAATGTCCAGACATAGGAACAAAAACATTCACACAAAAACAGTGAAAAAAAATCTTTTTTTTTAATGATTTGAAAAATATAAACTGGAATAAAGATTAGGAAAAACAGAAGCGAGTGATGATGCAGTTTAGTGAAACTTTGGCTCACCGTCCCATGGGAGATGGTCAGGTAGCCGTTCTTTACTGTGCACTTCCTCTTCTGCCACACTTTCCGTAGCCTGGAGAAAGGAAACAGGAACAGAGTCATCACACTGCTGCTGCCCTTCAGCTTGCTCAAATCAAGTTTGTAGGCTTTCATGACGTGATGAAGAACACCCTCATGTCCTACATTACAATGTGATGAAGTTAACCCACTGACCCGTCGCTTTTCTTGTACAGGTTCCCGCTGCGCTCTGTGCCGTGCTCCTTGTTCCCCTGCGGTTGGTGCAGACTGTAAGTGGTGCTCTGCCGCACCTGGGAATCCTGTAAAGCAGAAGAAAGGAGCATTTTGATGCTTGCTCATATTTTTCTTGATAAAGGGACGGGAAGTGGTTATTCCCAAGGCCAAAGCAAGGGGAAAAACTTGCACTCTGATGCGATCACTTCCTTTGAGGAAACTGCCTTAGTGGATATCCCAGATCCCCCAGAGAGGCAACCACATTCACAAACAGTTTTACAAAGTTAGGGAAGGTCAGAGTAGGGTGCAGTACCAGATTAAGGTTTCAAATGTGCTTTAAATAAAAATAAATAAGTGCAGACTGGATTATGAAAATGTAATGTATTTAAAGCACAAGGAATTCTAATTAGTTAAGTTAAAAAAAAAGCAACATCTGAAACCAAGTCTGATTTCTGTACCTGAACACATGACATAGATGAACACTTCTTTATCACTTTTTTATTCAGGTTAAACTGAGGGATTGGGTTTCAAAAATAAGGCAGAGGTGCCAACATTTCTAGCAAGAAAATCCAGTGGTGTGAAAAAGTGTTTGCCCCCTTCCTGATTTCATATTTTTTGGCATGTTTGTTTTTACTGTTTTTTACTGTTTCAAATCAAAATATTAAATATCAATCAAAGGTAATATGAATAAACACAACATTTAATTATTAAGGGTATTATTATAAAGTGAAGTAAACCAAAAGATACTCAAAATCTAGACATCATACCGAGATTCAAAGTAATTCAGAAACAAATGAGAAAGAAACTAATTGAGCTCGATCAGTCTGGAAAAGGTTATAATACCATTTCTAAAGCTTTGGGACTCCAGCGAAACACAGTGAGAGAAGTTATCCACAAATGGTGAAAGCATGGAACAGAGGAGAACCTTCCCAAGAGTGGCCGGCTGGCCAAAATTACCCAAAGAACATCCAAAGAACTGCAGGCCTCACTTGCCTCAATTAAGATCAATGTTCATCACTACAACATAAGAAAGAGACAGGGTAAAAAATGGTCTGCATCACATGGAGTTCCAAGACGAAAACCGCTGATGAGCAAAAAGAACATAAAGACTCGTCTCAGTTTTGCCAGAAAACATCTTTATGATCCCCAATACTTTTGGGAAAATGCTCTGTGGACTGACGAGACAACAGTTTACACCACAAGCAGGTCCACCTCTGCACGGCTGAATAAAAACAAAATGAAGACTTTGGAGTGGCCTAGTCAAAGTCTTGAATCCAATTGAGATGCTGTGGTATGATGGGTTCATGTTGGAAAACCATCCAAAGTGGCTGAATTACAACAATTCTGCAAAAATGAGTGAACCAACATTCCTCCACAGACTCATTACAAGTTATCGCAAAAGCCTGATTGCAGATGTTGTTGGTAAGGGTGACCCAACCAGTTTTATTAGGTTTTCGGGGGCAAATACTTTTCCACACATTTTTTTGGATTTTGTTTTCCCTTAATTATAAAAACCTTCATTTATAAACTGTGTTTTGTGTTTACTCATGTTATCTTTTGACTAATATTTACATTTCTTTTATGAGCTGATATATTCTAGTGTGACAAACATGCAAAAAATAGGAAATCAGGACTTTCACACCATTGTATATACATATGTATATGCGCATATATATATATTGTATGTGTTTGAAATTATATTAAATTATACTTAACAACAATTCATAAGATTTAAAAGTCAGATAAGTGCTAAAGTCCAGTCAAAGATTAATATTGGACATAATCATAACATTAAATAATAAAGATTACACTCGTATTACTGAGTGACAACCAGTAATTTGCTTTTAGATTACAAAATCAAGTTCTGCAAATTTCTCTTCCTCTTCAGGTATCTGGCTTTACTGCTGCTTTACCGCTGTCTTTTTTTAAATCAAAAACCCTCCGGTGAAACAGATGTTGGTACCTCTGTACACGAATAGCAAAATCAAAGAAACAGGAGGTAGGAACTTGGTAGTCTCCAACCCCATGCACTTTTTTTACAAGAAAGAGGACATCAATCAGGCACTTACTCTCCTAGACTTCGTTGGAAAAGGATGGAGGCATTAAAGGAGAGGGAAACAAAAGCTTTCCGTCAGACAAAACAAACAAACCATGATTCATAATAACAAACACCAACGTCTTCTGAATGCTAAGTCTCTTGGCTACTTGGTGGCCACTCGCTGAGGTAACGAGGTTGTTTACCTGCGCGTGATTCAGATGTAACCACTTAGTGTGTAAAAGCTAAAGCAGTTTGTTTGAGGTAAAGGGCAAAAATTGCATCTGAAGAAAGTGTCACAGAGCAAGATTCCAAAGCAAACTATTTCAGTAATAAGTTCTATTATTTCAACATAAATAATCCAAATATATCCAAATAAATAGTCCAAATTAACTCAGTCCTGCCACTGCAGTGTCCGTGATGTACAACTGGTTAAAACATATACTTTATCTATACGTTAAGCGCCTTACCTCTTTCTGCTCAACCTGAAGTGCTGTCTTCAGCACATCTCGTAACTGTGTGAGTTGCTTGCGTTCCTCATCCTGAGCCTGCTTGATCTGAAACACAATGCCAAACACTTATGCTATTAATAAAAATGATTTCATATATACTTATGCTTTGTTCAGGCATTTTTTTTTTTTAATGTTGTCCTCACCGAATGCAGGTCCGTTGCTAATTTCTCTATAGACGGTTTCAGGTTGTCCACAGCCTTTAGGCCGTCCTGAAAAAAACTTAGAGACAAGACATCCAGTCATGTGTAAAAATACATCACATTAGCATTAAACCACCACTACCATCCTGTCAATCACCACACACACTTACACAAGTGCAAGTGGTCTAAAAATCTCTACTGCCTATAGTGTTTCTCCTGACTGTCGAAATAATTGGGCAAAGCCTACAGGATAGGGCCATAAGTCTAACCTCTTAATGCATGAAATATCTGTATTCTGTCACAGTAGTGGAGAACAACCAGAATATTTTTGGCATGCATCCTCCCGTTATTGATCCTGAACCTTTTCACTTCAAGCTTTTATCCCAATGGGCCTGACGTATGTATGTATGTATGTACGTGAGAAGCAGCTTGCCAAAGCGGATCGGACAATATAAACCTGCACTGAAAGATTTCATTCACTGCTCTACTACAATCATCTCAAGGTCACAGTGCACGACCTTGGGGTATCCAACTGTGCTTTTCCAAACACGCTGCTAATGTAACATGCACAGGTCGAATTTCTCCTTTGCAACATTGGGAGAATTATTCCATTTCTCTGGCCATTCAATGGTCCTGCTCATGATTCCCTCCCCTGGCTCCCAGTAATAGATTTAAAACACAGATGGCTGACTGTGAACCCACCAGCAGAACCGCAGTAAACAAACTCGAAGCACTAAATTCTCAATCACACCACAATCTATCCATCCAGTTCTTCAAACACTGCTCCCACCATCTCTCGGACTATACAGAAAGAATGCAACAAAGCTAATCGCTCTTCTGGCACCGATGTAGTGAACTGAACTTCCCCCCTCTATGTCCAAACAGCTGAGTCACTAACAGCCTTCAAACGACATCTAATGACCTACATATTCCAGCAGTACTTAAATGAGCAGTTCTCTTTGGAAAGGAAATGGTTTTCTACATAGATTCTCTTCCAACAGTGCTTCAGACTGGAGGTTTTCTTGTAATCTGTGACCTAATGAGCCACAATCACAATGTATTTATTGATGCAAAACTCCCTAGATAAGAACAAAAGGACACAAATGTAAACAAATGAATCTTATGTCCGTTTACACTGTTAACAGCTTGTATGGAAATGCCAATTACCTAGCATATTTAGATTTATATTATTTATAGCGATATGTTTTTTTTGTTTTAGGCATTTGACAAAATTGTTGCAGTGATATCCTATGGGATTTTTTAAACTGTTACATACTGCATTTACACTATACGGACATATCTATGGATGCAATGGCATTACATTTTCCTTTAGCTTTAACTAAGAGATCCAAACCTGTCTAGCATGAAGGTGACTACAAGTGGAAGATATTGAGTGGCCTGCAACAGAACTCTGACCTCAACCCTACTGAACCCCAATGGGAGGAACTTGAGCACTGACTGTACCCCAGACCTCTTTACCCTACTTCAGTACATGACTATGCTAACTCCCTTCAGACTGAATCTCAATCATCTCCAATCTCACTCAAGCACACTCCAAAATCCAGTGGCACATCATCCCATTAGAGTTAAAAAGCACTCTTTAAAACAACAAATGGAGACTAAATGTGGAATGAGATGTTCAAAAAGCATATGTGTTACTGTAACATATTGGTAATAATCATAAATCAGAACCACAGGACACAATGCAAAGGTGACAAAAGGTGACTACAAACTTACTTCTATTGTATAATTGTTTATTTATCTTTAGAAAATTTTTTTTTAATCTAGTATCCTAGTTTATGAATTTATGAATTACAGTTTAACTATTGCAATTTGATTTTTACTTTGTGAGCCATACAATTCATATTGTAAGTCAGTGTGAATCATTGCATAAGCAAATCCTTCTCTTTCTCATATTCAGTACCACAGGATTATTATCGTTGTTTATTTATAATCATAGTGACTGGAAGTAATTGTATATAAACTGTGTATATACTTACTTATTTCTATTTTGCTTCGCCCAGACCATAACATTTATTCACATCTATATTTCTAGCATCTTAACTGCAAAGCAGTAAGTTAACAAGTTGGTGGATGTCGCCAGATGTTTGCTTTATGTGAGATACATTATATGATAAAATAATGAGAATGTGGCATAATTCTTATTATTTTAAAAATGAATAAATAAATATTCTGGAAATTATTGCCACAAAACCAGTCATTACGATTGCAAATAATAATAATAATAATAATAATAATAATAATGGCAGGAGCAACTACAGCAATAATATTAAAACACGAATATATAAATTAATAAAAAATGTAAAGGCAAATGAAATGCAGCTCAATTCTGCAGGAAATCCACACACCTGGCAACGGTGCTCTAAACAGTGCCGATAATTCACTCTTGCTTTTGGAAGGGTGAAGAAATTATGCGCAACATCGACCGTTGCTAATTGCCTGAACCGTATTAAATCGCTACAGAATGTCTAAAAAGCCGTGTGAGACATCCTTATTCACTGAATTTTGAAACTGCATCCCTTTAGGGCATTGTGGTGCGAATTGTATTGCAGATGTACATCAGGCACTTAACTGCTGCTCTTTTATTCTAGAAAACTTTGTGGATTTTTGAACTTTTTTTTTTATTTGGTTCAAGAAAAAGCCAGTATTCTGAAAAATACTACTACTTACTTGCATTGTGCATGGAAATACTTGATGAGGTTCTGCAGCAGATCCACTCCCTTCTTTATTTTAATCTCATTCACTTTGAGAAGGTACTGAAATATGAATAAAACCAGAAATAAATGTAAATGTAAACAGCGTTTTATAAATCTGAGGTCATAACATTTTAATTGGAATGAACCAAAAAAAAATACTACTGCATGTGTCTACATGCATTGTTGCACAATTTAACACACAACATTTAGGCATTACATAGAGCACAGACATAAAAAAGATTTCTTCTTCCTTCTCGGCATTTATAGACATGCCTCCACCTACTGACCTCGCACATCTGGAGCTGAAAAAAGCGCCTCTCCTTCTCCATCTCCTCTGCAATCTCGGCACCGCTGATCTCAGTCCGGATCATTCCGTGCTGTCGAGCATGCTCCTTTTTCTCCTTCTCAATCTTGGTACTGGAAGAGAATGACTTCTTCAAAACGTATACAATCTATGCGGACGCACTCACGTTTACAAGACACCACTCGTGAAACAGAGCAATCCTTACAGAATCACCAGTAGCACATGTACCATAATTTTCATGGACGCAGCATTTCCTTTGTGAAAAGGAAAGCCAATTGGTAACAGGAATCCAGAGAAAGCATCAATGATAGTGTAAGATGGCTTTCTACTTCTTCAGGCAAAGGATCACTGAACATTTAACTTTTTTTTAATCATATCTGTATCTCAAACCTGGTCAGCGTGGTGATGGATTTGGGGTCTCTCCCAGAAACACTAAGAGTTTAAAAACTAGCTCAGAGACACCATGTATGCAAAATTGACACATTTATTCACACGCAAAGTGCTGGTTATAATTCAGTGTGCCAGGCGAAATCTTACTGATATCTTCCTTTTTCCAGTACAGTATAATCTCTAATTATAAAAATGAGGTTATGTATATAAAAAAAAAGTGAAACTGCATATAAACCATAAATCCTTTTTGCATTTGTTCTCCAAAACTGTTTGAAACTGTACAAACATTTATGATGGACTGACAAAAGTAGAAAGCCAATAATTGTTTACATCACAAATCAGGCTTGAAATGGCCACCTCTGGATCCTCTGCGTGCAAGTCTAAAGCCCAGCGGGTTTCTCATCAATTTGCCAACAACGTTGACAAAAACCCAAAGCCAAAATGAAAAAAAAGAGATATATAGGAAATGGAAATAGCAAATGACAAAAGAGAGGATCGTTTGCTCATTTATAAAGAGTGGTGTGTGTGAGCACGTTTCGGCACTGTAGGGTTTATATATTTATTTATTTTAATCAAAGTCGACAGACTACAAGCAGACTGTAAGCTTGAGAACAGCCAAGAGCGCACATGCTCCAACATCCCATTCTAAAAACAGCTGGAAACTGTTGCGCAACTTCAAGTTTACTAGACACACTGCAAACAGAAAAGCAATTTCCTACCAGATGCAGTGGCATAAGACAAAATATCTAGCAGGAACTAAAAGCACTTCTAAATTTACGAACAGCAGGTCAGTAATACAAACATAAGTGATTAAAAAATAAAAAATAAAAAATAAAAAGAATTACACTGACTAGGCTGCAACACTGAATTGAGCACATCAATTGAAGTATCGAATTTCCTTATGGATTAGCAGATCTATGATATGAAGCACACTTCTGTAAGCACTATGCCACTTCACATCACAAGCACTGAAGCTCTTTCAAACACTAACCAGTCAATAATACATCACTTTCTTCTTATCATACATATATGTATATATATATATATATATATATATATAAATACTATATCTATATATCTATATAACGAATACTATATATATATATATCATATATATATATATATATATATATAATATATATACATATATACATATATGTGCGTTTTTAAATATACAAAAAAATACTGCGGCCCATCAGGTCTTCATCCTGTCTTCAGGTTCTGGGGTCTTACTTGAGTAAGAGTCAAGCCTGAGACTTGAGCGTCGACCTGAAGCGAACGAACGAAACACCTCACACAAACAGCAAGAAAAGCTAATTTATCAATTTTGTCTTTCAATTGTGTGAAAAAGCAATTTGTATTGAATTGGACAGGTCAAAACCAGTGCTAGGAGTGATTAGGGCCATTAATCTTCTGGTCACAGTTATGTTTTAGTTTATTAATGACATGACAGCGTCTATGGCTATGTTCATGGCGAGATCTAGGTTTTATTATGTGAAATAAACGAATAAAAAGTTAAATGAGATGTTTACATTTCATTTTTTTTATAAAAAAATTGTAAATCTAAGTTTGGATTAATTTGATTAAACACCTTTACAAGGGTGTTAACAGAATACAAGTTTCACAGTGTGGTGTAAGGTTTACATACTGAAGTATTGCAGCAAAAAAGTTTG
Source organism: Kryptopterus vitreolus (assembly GCA_030449085.1). NCBI lineage: Eukaryota > Metazoa > Chordata > Actinopteri > Siluriformes > Siluridae > Kryptopterus > Kryptopterus vitreolus. The sequence continues at coordinate 11,904,560 of JACRUU010000012.1, read as the reverse complement.
TAGGGAAAAAAAAAAACAAACTAAAATTGATTTGACATGTGCTTAATTGTATGCCATAACCTTCTGTCACAAGCTCATGGCACAAAAAATGCTGTGATCTCCATCCTGTTTTCAGGCATTGAACACTATTTCTATCCTATTTTTGAAACAGGATTATGGTATGGTACTTTTTTTGCCTGTCTTTCAATTCTCGCACTTCATTTGCACTATAGTTTTAACATTGTCACACTTAGGACTTTGGTATTCATTAGCCAATCATCTGTTCACAATCCTGCAAACCTTTAAGACTGCTGAAAGGGCTTGTAACCAGAAGCTCTAACGGTAGCTCCAACGGTAGCGCTGACGGTGACGAACGCTCGCAAATTAGCGCAACACCCTGTGGTGACTTTTACGAAAACCCCCAAGGACAATAAGAGCTGATGGGGGCGGGAGTGTGGTTGGGGGGAGGGGGGAATCTCATGAGGCATTCTCAGAACTCAGCAAAATGAAGAGACTGATGACTTGAGATGAAAATGAACTCAAAACTGAATGGCACATCAACAGCAACCCCGACTTTACTTAAATGGTATGGGAGAGGGAAAACAGCATTACCCTTTCAGTAAAGAATGTCCTTTGCTGCTTGGAAAATATATAAGAGCTACCATAAATCCCAAACACTGAAGGAAGGAGGAAGGAAAAAATCAAACACAGTTAGAGTGATAAGTCAATAGGAGAAAAGAAGATGAGGTGATGAGACGAACAGTTCATTATCTAAAGTGCTGGGGCGTGGCGGTAAGGAATTAATGTGTGGTTCAGAGATCATTAAAAATGACGTACACACAAAGGAAAAAGCCGACACTCTAATTCTCACATTGTAACTGCGTTACAGTTAATCACTGCTTTGCTGTAAGATTTTCAAATTCAAGTCATTGTTTGCAAAACAATGTAGAACAAAGTAGAGCAAAAAGGTTAACTGGCTTACACTTTGGTCTCGTAGTCCTTCCAGGCCTTGTCGAATGGCTTTTTCAGATCCTGCAATACAACATAGAAAAATAAATTAAGCTTATTCATAAATATAAAGGCATAAAGAGCATTTCACCAGTAGACTAATAAACAGGGCTTGGTGTTTGAGGTACTGCAACATATTAACGATATACAACATTACTTCATGGTTATTAAAAAAAGCACTTGGACTTGTAATAATATTGCTCCATGTGGAAATGTTGGAACCGATTCTAACACAATACATTTTCTTTTAATTGCTGCATAAAAGTCTGACCATGATGCCTAGTAAGGTGTTTAGGGATTACACACAGTGCCCAAAAGGGTGCGGTTACTGGCTGAAGATCGTTAAAATAAAGCTCTGTGCATTGTGTGGACTTGATATTTTAACAATGATGATAATCCAGATGTTCAGTAACCAGGAGTGTACACCCAGATAATCTATTTCCGTATACTGCATTCCACGGATGCAATAAACTAAATAGTACATATTACATCTCAAAGTCATTACTTTATGCAAAATGTATTTTTGGAGAACCCATTCTTACACTCATCTAAACAAAATGTGTCTTTATATGCATTATGAGCTCTGTTGTTTTCTAATTCACTCTCATGACTACTCTCATGTCGGTGTATGTTTATCAAACATCTATAGAAAAGACACTGACATGGAAAAGATTCTCATGACCCCGAGACACAGTTATCATAAGAGCTCGGTGGGAACTCCAGACCTGCAGCAGAAATGAAGGCCACTAGCTAATGCCTGCATGGGTGAGCTTCACGAGTCGGTGAGCCTTAACAGAGAGGCTTCCTGTCGCAGTAGAGCATCCGCAAAGGAGAGAGCTCAAATGGTTTTCTTGTAATGTCTGCATGACTGGAGGCCAAGCACAGCATCAATCAGATACACGCGCGAGAATGTGGCAAAAGAGATCTCTGGGAGACAGAGAGCGGGATGATGGGATTTGGAGGTTTTGGGTATGACATCAGCTTTGCAATGACAACACTGCTGTTCTAGCATTTCCCAGGGGTCCCTAGGACATAAAGCGAGGGACAAATAACTTCCTTGCTTCTGACACAGTCTCCTACTAAGAGGTATTACACACCAATATGCATTTCAGCGTTTTAACTGAACGCTAAAAACAAATTAAAACCTCACACAGAGTTGAGTTCAAAGAGCATTTTAACTGGTAAGAACGTGCATAGCTTTAAGTTGATCCCTTGCCTGCGGTGACTAGAGCATGAAAGACAACCTACTTGGGTTAATGGCTCGTGTGACAGCGCAAATCCAGGCCTATAATCTAAATCCATTAACGCTTATCTGCACCGGAGCGTGAGCAAAGTCAGCATGCATTATGAACATGTAAAACCTGGCTGTATTATAATCAATGTAAATCTCACTTAAACACCCTGTAAATATTATTTTAACTACATTAAGCCTGGTAACTACATATCGTGTTCATTAAAAGTGGCTGGCCCCACACACATACACACACCGAGTATCATGTCATAACACGAGGTCAAAGAAATCCTTTAATCAAACTTTCCTCATAAATGTTTTCCATTGTTTTAGTGCCTTAAAGGAGTCTATCAAATAATGTGTGTGTGTGTGTGTGTGTGTGTATATATATATATAAAATTATGAAGTACCATATGAGTGATAAACTCTTTTTGGACAACCATGTATAATATGGTATAACAACAGATGGGCATTTTTGTATGTAATATTACATTTCTTGTGTCTGACAGTGGGTGTTTGAGGGCAGTTATAGGACATAATATACACGCACACCTATTAAAGGTATGTTCACTTTAGAGAAGTACATGTAGGTTAGATTAGGAAATGGTGGTATATGCATTTAAATGTCCTGAAGTTTCTAATATCAGTTGCTAAATTAGTGCTTCCTAGCTGACAGATCCTCACTGCCCTCTGGAGAGGTAGATCGTTTTTTAAGCAAAAGATGGGTCTCCGTAAAGTCTGGACTTTATCCCAATTAGAGCTTAGAAAAGGATCGCCTAATGACTTTAGTTACAGAATCACGAATCTCCATAAGCGTCTCTCTCTCTCAGCTCAGCTCAGCTCAGGGCCCCCTTCGCCACGGGAAGCACAGACAGAGAGAACGAGAGAGGGAGGGCGGGAAAGCAGGGAGTCTCCAGGGAAACGAGACAGAAGCGCTGAGAGAAGCAAGCTCATTAAGAGCTGATCGCATCTACATGCTTCACTTAGGAGCTAACGAATCACTGTCACATGGTTCTCGGGAGGGTCAGGAGGTCAGAAGAGATTTTAATTTGCCATAATCGCACCGATCTGTCCATCTGGTCTTTCAAAACACAAACTTGCCATGTCACTCACAACTAATTTGGTCAGATGTGTCAGATCAACTTTTGTTGGGGGGTTTGGGGCGAGGGTTGTGCTCCAGAGTTCACTAATTGTGTCGAATATGATTAAGAAATCTTGTGCACCCGTTTTAATAAGCTAAAGAGAACAGAGCGTAAAATTCTCGCCTCCCCACATGAAAAGAGCGTAATAAAAAAAGCTGCTCTGTTTTGGACTTTATGCAAGGGGAATGTGTTTACATGTGGAAGTCTTAAACCTATATTTGCGCAGGTCCTGTCTGTATAACAGACTTTGCGTGTCCCTGCGGTTTTCACGGCACTGCTTTGTTCTCAAAAGTTTTATTGCGCAACGTCTAACACACCATGCAATTACATAAAACATCCTAAGTTTAACCTTCATTCTTTATTGCAAGAAAATTGTACTGAAGTATGTTTATTAGTTGCTGCCTCTATTGCAGTTTACTGTTATCCTCTTACCGTATACTTTGATCGAAATTCAAGTTGCTGTTTTGACACACGTCATCTCCACACAATACGGCAGATGAACCAAAAATGTAACACTTACCCCCTTCACGCCTTTCAGATCGCCCTTCAGAAGACTGTCCAGTGGAAACGTGATGATGTTATTCATGTTCTGAAACTGAAGCAGGGACAAGCATGAAAACTTAAAATTGTGTTGCAAAAGCATTTGAACTGCTTTTATTACATCAAGATTGATGATTGGTTGTATTTCGTATACATATTTGGTGTCGTCGAACAATTGCTCAGTGAGCTTCAGAAAGCATTAAAGCCCACCGGATGCGTTCTCTACGCGTATATTGAGTGTTGTCTGTCTAATGAACATAACACACATTCTCACATTTTACAAAGAAGCCAAGTGACACTAATTCAAATTTTAAGCACAATCCATAAACCATTAGAGGTGGGGAAAGTTGATGTTATGTCAGCTGTATTTACAATTTAGTTGTGCTTATTCTGGTGACCCATAAGTATAATTATTGTAAGAAGATATTGTGGGCTAGAGGCAGACTGTCGAACAAACACAACATGGCCCACGAGCTCGCATATTACACGCCTCACAGAACTCTGTGTGGAATTGTGGTTCGAAAGGATGTGCGCTCCATGTGATGAGTTACTGAAGAAGAAAAAAAAAGGTTTTGAAAAGGAATCCAGTGTTAAAATTATAGAGTCCGAACGCACAAACGCGTCATGCTCTGTATCATCCTAGAAACATGCTGAAAAACGGAGTTTGACACACAATGAGAATGGGCATGCAAAGTGAGAATAAGTCTACAGGATTTACTCTACACATATCCAACTGTAGTAAGAATGAATGTTTTGTCATTACGGAATTACGAGATATCGACCTGACTTATGATTATAGAGTGTAGGTGCCTTTCTAATAACATTCATTATCATAATAAGGATCGGATTATAACAGTTGACCCAAATAAATAAATAAATAGTAGTAGATTGCCCCCGTGACATTTTAATAACTCAAGGAAATGTGCTCTTTATAACTAGAACAAAGTGCTCAGTCTAATTTAGATGGAGCAAATAGATTACTTTTAAAGTTGTACTAGCATATAATTTTGCTCATTTTAAACATTTATATTGCATACTATCTGCCAATAAAACAAGAAAATGTTAAAGAATTGTATTTGTTGTTTAAATAGGTTCTTTTACTGAAATATATTACTATTTCAAATCATATCAAAAGAAATATTAGTAGAAATTAAGATATTTATAATATTTTATTTGCTAAGATGTCATTTAATAAAAACAATTGAATATACAACACATGCGCATACACACGCACACACACGCGCACACACACACACACACACACACACACACACACACACACACACACACACACACACACAACACACACACACACACGCACACACACACACACACACACACACACACACACACACACACACACACACGCACACACACACACCCACACACACACACACACACACACCACACGCACAACTCTTACCAGATTCTTGAAGAGGGCGGTGAGCTCCTTGGTAAATACAGAGAACTTGAGGAAGGCTGAGCCGAGGTCAGGGTCATCCCGGTACACACAGTTCTCGCCGAACTTCTCCAGAGCTTGCGTGTACTGTTCCTCGTTCTCGACATGAGCTGAAAGAATGGAAGGGAAACATAATCGGTTAAATAATCTGCACTAAAGCGAATGCGAGCTCACGAGGCATGACCTTATCTAGCACAGAACAGCATCATAAGAGACACAAACGGAAAGCTCTTGTGTGCTGTGTGATTAAAAAAAACATTGCATGGTTATTATTTGTAACAATCTAGAGCAGGGGTGGGGGTCAAATTCATTGTCACCATGCGCTATATCCCACATACCCCACAGTGTATCCCACATCAGCATTATGGGTGCCATCGAAGGGCCGGTTGTAACTATAAGACAGTGTATAGTCTTTGATGAGCAAAACACATGCAGCTTTTTCCTCCTTGAAGCACAAACATGTATTCACTTTCCTATCTTTCTTGGAAGTGCCTTCCATCTGCATCAGTTGTTTTCGATTCCTGGACATTCTAGGGTAATTTGTAGAAATTTCTCAATTCTGATTGTTGGAAAAATTGCCCTAGGGAAACGCTGATGTGGGAAACACTGCAATCTAGTGACGGAATACTGTCACTTCGCGGGTAACACAGTCGCATGCATCGCGGATGCGCTCTTTAAAGCAACAGAGACTTATTTTAAGACGATTATACACCTTTTAAGCTCCTGCACATAAAATGATGTGGCAAGCCACATTTGGCCCGCGGACCTTGAGGTTGACATGTGTTCTAAAAGATAAGAATTCCCTAACAGACTGCGATTTTAAATCAGTGCAGTGTAGTTTTCATATCAAGACTGCTACTTCGTTTTTCCCTAATGGGTGCACAGCATTGTAAATAGTCTTCGTAATAATAAATCAACTCTTTGAACATTTTGTCTGTTATTTCTTTACTTTGAAAATCCCTCTTTGCGCTGCCACAATATAACCCCTCCTCCCAGCAACCAGGTGTGGGGTATTAACAAGGCTGATGTGAGGAAAATTCTATGCAGAGTAAACCCAGGGAAAGCTGAGAGACCAGACAACATTCCTGGCAGGGTGCTCAGAGGATGTGCAAACCAGCCGGCAGATGTTCACTCTGACATCTTCAACATGTCTCTGTGCATTGCCGTCATTCCAACAGGCATCAGAGGAACGACTATTTTCTCTGTGTGGAAAAAAAACACGTGTGTCCGGATTGCAGCAGGACCACGCTGAGCGCGAAGTGCTCCAGCAAAGTCCTTCAGAAATGCGTAGCTCAAACATCATTATGGTCTCTTTGGAGATCCGCAAGAACAGCACATTACTTGGTTTTCACCTAGTGGAGACCAACACTTGGTCCCAAACATTCCCATGTATAACTTTAACATGATATTTTTATATGATGCCTTTGCACTCGCAAACATTTAGCTCTTTTCACTGCTGTGCAGTCATTGTGTTATAGTCTCACAATACTGTGTTCTGTTGTTTGCACTAGGCACAAATCTAGTCCTGTTTTTTCTAGCAGAACATTCAAATCAGCTACTTTTCATTTCAATGGCACCAAATCAGCCAATGTTGAATATCACATGGTGGTACTACACTGAATAGTAAGCTAATATTTACTATTATCAATGTCACCAATGGCAAGTCTATAGTGTTCGTCTGCGCACAGAACAAAGTGCGGCCATAAACTTTCTTTACAACGGTGTATCTACAGAAGATTTTAAGATGCTCAGGCGATGTAAGATATTTGATTGGAGTAAAACTTTCCATTAGTCATTACTCAGTGACGATGATCAAGTAAAAAGGTCTATAGATGGATGCGATAAGTATGTAAATGTTGAAGGGAGTATGTCGAAAAAAAAACCTAAATTTGTTCTTTTATTTTCTAAACTCAAAAGGTCCATGTTTGAAGACTCAAGAGATGACTCAAAAAGATGACTCAAGCCAAATATCTTACAGCATAAAGCCAGTGTAAGTCATCTAGCTAAATTATATGTTATAAAATAATATAACAGGTTCAGTCTTTTCACAAAGTCTCACAACGTCTATCTCACTTCATTCACATTGTCCCATTGGTTTAAACAACTATCACATCTTTTCAACCAGGCACATGATATCTGCCTAATTCAATCCATTGATTTCCACTCCGCCACTGATAGCAACCAATTTAAGCAGGTGCAAAAACCCAGAACTTCCTCATATCCAGTAAAATAGGAACAGCCTTTCCTTCTCTACATCCTCTTACCCATGTTAACATGAGAGTGCATGCAAAAAAAACTGCACTGGAAGTTCTCCCTGGTGTTGTTAGCAATTAGCCGTCTTTTTTGCCTCAGGTTACGTGTGTAATACACAAGTCAAAACATGCTGTAAAAGTGCACTGCAGGCTAATCGTATATATTGTCAGTGGGGGTTTTATCAACACGTCAAGTGTTTATAGGTTGTGATTTCATGTGTCATGTCTGCTTTTGCGGTCATCACTACAATGTGACTCATCCAAAAAAAGTCCCCTTATGTGACGGTCCCATTTTCCCAAACAATTCTCAATCACATCATATAGAATCAGGGGGGAAAAAGTAAAAATACAGCCACTCTAAAGAAACTTAAATAAATACATTGTGTTCAGGATATTTTCGTGTCATCGCCTCAATCCCATAAATATGCACTAGTGACTTATTACTACACTTGCTGGTGTCTGCTCTAAAAGTTTATTTTGAGTTTGTTTTGTTACAGGCGAGTAATTACTGTAAAAGTGCTAGTCAGTATATATTTCTTTTATAGATTAGTACACAGTTTCTTTAATAGCCGATTTATTTGATTTTTGTCCAATTTTTACATTTTCTTATTTTTTCCCCTTGCATTAACTTGGAATAAGTTATTGAAGTTTTAACTAAAAAGCTTAGAGATTAAAAGAAAGAGATTTTATAACATGAGTGAGAATATAAGAATACTGTTAAAATAAATATTGCTCAATAACAGGTAAATGTTGGCTCATGAAAATCAGTGGCCATATTATATTATATTATATTATATTATAGTTATACCATATATAGAGAGCTTTTGAAAAACAGCTATATAATAATTCCACAATTAGACGATGGTGGCATTTTAAATTTTGTTTACATTGTCGGAAAGATAAGCCCCCTCCACCCCATTACAGATATTTAGCAATACATGCAATGATTCAACACAAACTCAGTGGATGAAGTGCAACATTCTTGTTCCTGATAAAAATAAAGTACAAATACTGCAGAAATATTACTAATAAAAGTACTCATTTAACAGTTTATAATCAGTAAAAATTCTGACCTATGAAAACTATATGATTTAAATCATTTATGCGGTTCAATGTTCTTTTCTCAATTTAAGGAAAACGTTTCACAGTAAATTCATTTACTATGCTCAAACGCTCATAAGAAAGCATTATCATTTAATGCATTTTTTTTCTAAAACTTATTGAAATAAAAAGTAAGATAAACATTTGTGTAGTGAAAGTATTTCAGTATTTATAGTTTTCTGAAGATAATGTTTTTTATATATAAAGATAATTAATAAATGTACTTTAATACAAAAACATCTATATTATATTAGTCACTCAACAACACCATCATATAATTTTCTTAAATATATAAATGGTATACATTATTTATTCAAACTAGTGAATAACACACCATGACTGACTATGAAATGGCACTTAACAGCAGTTTATAGAGTGCAGTTACTTACCCCTGCTCTATTACCCAACACATGGGTGCACAGAGAGGAATTACTTGCCTCTGATGAATAATACATTAGTCTCAGCTAAAGACGCGTTTGTAAGGATCAGTGTCAGATGCTTTCTTTTTGAGCTATTGTCTCAGCACAGAGAAGACATAATGAGGCAGGAAATAAAGCAGTGTCGTGCCGTCAATTCAGAGTCAGCCAAGAACTAGGAAACACACTTTCAACGAAAACACTTAAAAGAAAAAACTAAACAAAAAAAGTCCGGGACATTCTTGGACTGACCTGTGTTTCCGCCTGTTTGTTCAGATTCTACTGAAAGAATTTGGCACGTAATCATAAAACTTAATAAGAACATTGAAAAAAAATGTGAACTGAATTGGTAGCTATTGAATCAATGATAGCCATGAATCCAGTGTGATACCAAAATATATACAAACTATTAACAATCTGGAAAGATTAGAATGCACCTCTACTAACCAGGAGGCTTTTAAAATTTTTATTTTAGCAATACTGCATGAATTCTCCAGAAATTTTCAATGATGTCCCGGACCACACAGACACTGCAAGCCTCAGTGTCACCACATTTACAACTAAAAAAAAGCAAGACAGCTCATTCACACTAAAAAAAAAAACACTGCATATGACTGCTGTGCTCTGAAAAGGAACGTGTGTGGGTGTGAGGCAGCAGGCAGAGAAGTGTGAAGAGCTGCTACCTTCCAAACATCTGCTCCTAAAGGTGTGACTCGACAGCCTTCAAAAATTGTGGATACACTCGGAATACAACTTGTATTCGCTACAGGGAAAGGCCACAGGGTTTAAAGCCCCTCATCCCCTTTTTATAAAAAAATAAATAAATAAAAATATCTATATAAATATATATATATATATATATATATATATATATATATATATATATATATATATATATATATATATATATATATATATACATATATCACACACACATACATACATACACACACACACTATATATAGTAATATATGTGTGTGTGTGTGGCACAGTGTGTTTGTACGTGTTATATGGGGGGGTGTGTATACAGCACCGTTGTGTGGGGTGTGTGCATATATATGTATAGTGTGTGTGTGTATATATGTGTGTGTGTGTGGTATGTGTGTGTATGTGTGTGTGTGTGTGTGTGCATGCCACCCGTCCAAACACTCCCTGTCTATGTGTTTGCGTATTATCCATATCCGATCATATGGTGTATACATGTGTTTCCATTCATGTGTCAGAGGGTGTATTGGTGCATAGTATGTTTCGTGTACATATATGTGTATACATGTGTGTGTCACAAGTGTGTGTGTGTGGATCATGAGATAATGTTCTGTCCTTGTTATTATCCATGTCATGGTGGGACAGATCGGGCCCTATTGGGCCTTTTTTTTGTGTATGGGCTCATGTGTGTTGTGTGGGCTGTGGGTGGGGGGGGTTGGAGAGAGTATTATTCATATGCGGGAGTTCATATGTGTGTCATGTGACATTCACAGTTGAAAATGATCAAGATCAAGACACTCCCCTAATGTTATGACAATAGTCTCAACAGACTATTCAGTGTGTATATTTTCTACAGCAGCTCTGTTTAGACTAGAAACAGGAGGGTGTGTGTTTTGTGTGTGTTTGTTTAACACAGTGGTTAAGGCTATGGGTTATGGGTAGAAAATGGGTTTCTGTTCGTTCAGCTTGTGATCGAAACGTCTGGGGTTCGGCGTTTTTGTTTTTTAACACAGTGGTTAAGGCTATGGGTTACTTATCGAAACGTCTGGGGTTCGAGTCCTTGTATTGCAAAACTGCCACTCTTGGGTCCTTGAGCAAGGCCCTTAACCCTCTGTGCTCCAGGGGCGCTGTAACATGGCTGACCCTGCGCTCTGACACCAGCCTCTAAACAAGCTGGGATATGTGATGAAGAATGTGAAAGAAAGAATTTCACTGTGCTGTAATGTATATGTGACACGGGCTATTCTTAAGTCCTAATGATCTCTTTCTGTCTTTGTTTTTCATCTGTCTCTCTCAGCAATACCTCCTGGTAAGCAGTTTTTACTTTTTGGGTGAACCGAAGGTAAACCTTACCTGCTCATCTGTGACTAAAAAACTGCTGAGCCCTGACAATAGTTCTCTCCCTCCAGTTAAGCCGGCCAGCAAGTCATGATTTAGCATTATATATCAAAGAGCTGAGAGCTAGATGAATCTTCTGCTGTATCTGCATTTCTTTGACGGCCGCTTAAAAAGTGAACACTGCAACATAACTCTGGATATATTATGCTAATAATGTCCGGGTTGAATGTGTTAACATGGCACTAAACAATTTCAACAACCTTTCTGACAAGCTCATAGGCTAAACATTAAGGAAATTTTAGATACGAGTTCAGTTTGTCATGTTACAAAATATGCCGAGAGGCTTCAAACCTGGCCTCAATCTAGCTAATGTAGCTAATTGTCATAAACAATACAGTGTTTATTATGATATTTTACAACCATAATATGTTTGGCTGTTCTGTAAATCAGCTCAAAATGGCAAATTAGGAAAATATGTACAAGGCTTAGCAATGAGTTGTTGTTCAGAAAAATCAAGAAGAACTAGAAACCCTTACTTAGCCTTTATTGGTCACATATACATTACAGCACAGTGAAATTCTTTTCTTCGCATATCCCAGCTTGTTGTTGGTAGCTGGGGTCAGAGCGCAGGGTCATCCATAATACGGCACCCCTGGAGCACAGAGGGTTAAGGGTCTTGCTCAAGGACCCAAGGGCGGCAGTTTAGCCATACCGGGGCTCGAACCCGGATCTTTGATCAGCAGCCCAGTGCCTTAGACCACTGAGCTACACCCTACCCCCTTCCCCCCTTGAGATGTGGGGGTGAGATGTGGGGGTGAAGATACTTATGGAGACCAATGGAAAAAGGCTTTTAAAGTCAGTTTCATTGTATTGGACTCTCTTGTTGTCAAAGTTACCAAGCACAATATATTGTCTATGAACTGTTATTTGTCTTTAATAATCCTATTTATTTTCAAACTGCCATGGTGTGCGGACAATTTTTCACTACATCACTACATGATTTTGGCATTTCCAGCATTTCATGAGTATAATAAATGAGCCTGGTATCAGATGGATGAACCAAAATCAATATGATTAATGTGCAATTTTCACTTATAATATTTAAAAACAGAGACCTTGAGATCCCATCAACTGACTTGCTCACATTGCTGCATAAGCTATATAATTTTTAAAAATGCATATTTCAAAGATTAAATAACTTAAAATGGAATATTCAGGACTCTTGTGGAAGAAATGAGGCAGTCTACCCTAATTAGATCTTGCACACCACAGGATATCCCAGGTTACCTCTCCAATCAGCTGGGAGTTTGAAATTTATCCATGTTCAATTGTGTGATAGTAGATGCAGTAGACCTTCTTCCTTGGCAGAGACCGCTCACTCACTGTCACTGGCACAAGTACACACATGTACAATCATGCATACAGTGCAGCTATAAGAATAAATGCTTTACAATAAAAAGTGTTTTTACAGCTCAGACCAATTTTTCACACTACAACCCTTTCACCATTGTTCAGTAGTGAACAACAATAGTAATATAGTAAGTCACATAGGTGCATGAATTTAAACAGACAAAAAGTAAAATACTAGAAGCATATTTCATGTAAAACAATTAATATTACGCAATAGAATTAGTAACTGGAGGAGGTAAATGGTGAGAGTAGACAAAATGTACACGCTATATATATATATATATATATATATATATATATATATATATATATATATATCATATATACACAGATATAAATATGGTATTATGCAGTAACAATTAGTCGTAGTTAATGCAACAGTGGCACTATGCTTATGTCTAACACGTCTGACCTTGGTGTAGGATCACATGACTCCATGGAAGCTATTGTTTTTGTTTCGTTTTGCTTTCTCCCTCAATTTTCTCTAAGCTTTAATCAGACGCTTTCTCTATGCTTTACTAACCAGATATGAATATGTTACTTGTGAGGCAGGTAAAGCTCTCACCATTCAACTGCTGCTCAGGCTACAAAAAGCTCACAGAAACCAATGATTGGAAATATTGCCAAGAAAGACTGACATGGAAGAAAGAGAATGCCATCCATCCATCTCAGCAGGCCACTGCTTTTCCAGTCATGGAAGGCTGTGGAATCACAAAAATCCAATTTTCTCCCACTGTGCAACCTTTTCAGTCCATCAACCTTTCTTTTCTGTCATTGTGAGGATTTTTCAACCTACCACTGGTGTAGCATTCCTTAGCATCACACACACCACAGCGGTATACATTTACTAGGCAACACATTTTGAAATCTGTTTTGTATTAATAAAGTAATGAGAGGTCCAGTTACCTGAATGACGCTAAAACTGGTTGTAGTAATGGCTACTTTTTACTTAATTACATGCCAGAGCCCATCTTTTGTGTACTTTTACCATCGCTGGGCTCTGGGTTCTCAACAGACTTTTAGGTTACATTTGAGGGGATTGATTTCATTCGCCATCACATGGACACCGAAAACAAAGAGCAACCAACTAAAATTTCTCCTCGGCAAATGGGGGAGGGGTGACATTGTGAGTAACGTGCGCACTACACCTGTCCATCCTGCACCTGGAGACTCGCTTTTAAAACAAACATCCATGTCTGTGAGTCATTATCTCAAAATCCCTAAGCATTTCTAGAAAGAGCAACAATTCTCATGGAGATCCAGATGAGACAGACATTTATTCAGGATCCAGGCATAAAAGAGTGCTGTAATCATGGAAAATTGCCGAGTCATGCTGTCAATATTCCCAATGAGGCCTTAATATACCAATAGCTTGTAAAGCGCTCTACACCCTTATACTATTCCCACTCCTGGTGACTAGCTCGTGCTATGATGTGTATAGTTGAATTGTAGACTTTTGTGTTTTTTTTTTTATCCAGATGTCTGCTCTGCACATTGTGCACCTTCTACTGAAACACACTGTCATGGGTAATTGGAAGAAGTCCTAGGTGTTGCTATGTGATGACATCATTCAGGCGTCCTCAGGTTCACTACAAGCAAGGGCAATACATGCTCCAGTTCTGTCAGTCTCTACTTTTTCCTGACCCGTTTCTCATTGTCATTATCAAGTTTTCCAAAACTTTAAAAATGGCAATAAAAACCTGAATAGAAGATTTTGAAAAGGTGGCAAAAATCTATGTTTAATTGTTTGCTGTGATAGAAAAAAATAGTGATGGGAATGCTTTTTTATGTTTTCATCATTCAAGCTTTTGGAAACAAGACATGTCAGAATTATACCTAGATTAAAAAAACCCAAACAAAAAAAAAAACAGAGGACAATCTTACATGGTTCGAAAATGACATATCCTCAAGTTTATGGCAACTCTGGGTAGGAGAGGGGAAATTAAAGAAATATATATATATACACACACACATACACATACACATACACACACACACACATATATATATATATATATATATAGATATATATATATATAATATTTAATTGCGATTAATTGCATGATTATCATAAGTTTTCAATGTACTATAAATTAATAATTATAATAATGTTTCTAATACTCTAATTGTAACAAATGTTATAATTATATACATTTCTCTCCCTTTAATAAAAGTATATCATATAATAAGTTATATATATTTAATATTTATTTTACACTGGAAATTATTACTTTAATATTAACTTCTTGTTAATTCATTACTTTCCTGTTAATTTCAATGCTACTTTTTAGTGGTTGTTTAAATCGTAAAATATGGTACGCGTCTCCTTTAAGAATTATGTTCCGGTTGCTTTCCATATAAACTGGTGATACATTTAGGTTATACGGAAGCGCACAAAAGAAAAATGGGCTTTGATAATTTGCATTTGTGAATGCAATGCGCTTCCATAAGTTTTACATCTCTGTAAGTAATCCCTTCCTGGCTGGATGACTGAAATCAATCTGGACAGATGGATAGATGGTAGGGTGGGTGGATATAAGAAGGGACAGGTGAATTAATAGTTAGGTTGAAGGATGTTTCATTACATTACACTGTTCTGTACTCCAATCACAGTACAGAACTTTGGGAATTGTAGTGTTAGATTTACCGTAGTTGATAAAAACATTAATTCAATTCTTGGCATGCTGTTATTTTTTTATTAAATATAAAATGACAACCGTGCTAGGTAATTCAGCTTCTAAATCACTTCAGAGACATAAGTCACTGCATACAGAAAACCATTCAAATTGTTTTTTTTCGGTCGCTGTGTCTAGTACACACTACAATAAACAGTGTCATTTTCGAAATTGAATATTGAACCGAGTCATCTAGTGTTTATCTTAAAAACATTTCAAGCTACTGTACTACATTAGTACAACATTGTACTAATTCCAGTCCAATTCTTCATCTATCCCTGGACCATTTTTTTACTGCTCCCAGTACTCCTGTGTTACTCAGCCAACAAGCTCATTACAAGTTTACAAGAGCTAAGAACAGAGGAGTACACCAATATAAAGCAGTGTAGGCCCCTCCACTACATCCAGCAATGATTTAGCTAAACACCAAATAGAATATCTCCAATGTGTCCAAAGTCTCCAAAAACACCAAAATACTAGTGAACTAGTGTACAATCTGGCAAGTCAGTCTCCTACACAGTTCAGAATCTAAACCTCAACTCAGTGTTTTCCACTTCATTACTGCAGGGACAACTATTTGTACATAGTCCCTGTGTTTTAGTTTTGTACCAATATGAGTTTTAGTTTCACTTAAAAATGTCACACATTTGGGAATGAAGAAATTGCTTCGAATTCATCTAAAAGGAATTAAGCTCTTAACCCAAGGGTCTTCAGCTTTAGTTAGTCACAACTCTTTAAAGTGATAAACATTTAGAATAAAAACATATTCACTATATGTGTGACTTTTCCAGCCATACATAATTTTTCCCCAAACTGTTAACACAAATTTAGAGACTGGTTTTGGATGTGGTAGCGTTAACTTGACCCTTCGCTTGAAAAAGCAGACACACAGCTGCTCAAGCCTGACAATGCTTCTGTTGACAAAGCCAGCTCCATGAAGATATTGTTTACATGGGTTGGAGTGGAAAAACTTAAGTGTCCTGATAAAGAGCTCTGACCGTAACACTACAAACACCTTTAGGGAGAATTAAAAGGCGGACTGCGCTCCAGGGCTCCTACACCTACCTCTTAAATTTACTAACACCCTTGAAGCAAATATACATAACCACATCTAGGGAAACCCCTTCAGAGAAGAGTGGAGGTTATTATAATAGCAAAAGGGGACTAAAAGTGGAATGGGATGATGTAAAAGCAAATATACAACTCGTGCATTTAAAGATTTCAGTTGGCGCAACCGTGGCTTATTCCATATGCAGTCTAGAGTTTCCAACCACCTGTTTTTATGCAAACTTTAAACGTTTGCATATGGAAACCCAAACGGAAACGTTAAGGATTTACATCATCCAAAAACACTCCTAAAGTGAAAAGTCGATAAAAGAAAAAGCAATAGGCAGATTTTTGGATTAAAAAGAAAATCATTAACAAGGTCGTATGTGTTTCAATGGCAACATGTGTTTGGCTGAGGCTCTCGCGGACTAAAATGCCCATTCGCTCGTGTGAGACTGGTGTAAAAGCATTTAATGATCACACACAGTGTTTTCCGTTCGCTTTTGCCAGCATTTTTAGAAATTCAAATGACGTGAACTAAATATGGATGAAATCGCATTATGCAACAAACAGCTATGAAAGAGGAGAGAGAAGTATTTAGATGCTGCATTTACATAGTAATAATACTCTCATAGATATGCATATGGACTGCATCTGTTCTATTGTATGCTACATTGACTGCTATTATGTGCTGTGGATTTTGTTTCTCATACTAATGCAAATTATTAAAAAATGAAACAGGTTGATGATTCAGAGCAGCCTTCTAGTGAAATATAAAACATCTTGATTTGTAGTTCAACAGTAATGAGTACATTTCTGCAAGCCTTGTTATTTTCATGTCTTTGTTAGATGAAGTGTCCATGGTGCAAAACCTGAAATCTCACAATCTAAACAAATCTAACACGGCGACAACCTCCAAATATAGACACACCGTTTTACACATATGTGTATTCTAAAAATGGCCATGCTCGCTTTCAAGGTGGCTTTCATCACAATTGGGCCGATTCAATTCTGTCCATCATTTATCTGTGAGCCAATCCCACACGCTCTTGTTACGACCCAATCGACTACCTGAAATGCCAAAGTCATCAGTCTTTATATCGTTTCATAATCTAATAATTGGGCCGTGCTTCTAAAAGGCTAAAGAGATTTGTATAGAGTCATAAATGATTACAAAGAGCTGTCTCGGTCTGATAGCAAACTACAGCATTTGAACACGCAGAGGCTCATAAATCAATATAAAACAAAGAAGCTAATAACTCATAAAAGCCTCCGCATTATCTAACGCTAGTCAAAGCTAGCAAACCCGCAAAGCTAGTTCGCAGGTCACCGCTTCGTTTTCGTTAAGTCGGAGAAAAAGTTGTTACCTGACGAGTATTGAGTGGAGCTTCAAGCTGTTTTTATGCAAATTTGCCTTTCAACTTGCTCCTTTACAACCCAGCACCAGACTGCTGGTTCTTCAGAAAACATTTTCTCGTGTGCAGCGTCGAGCACAAGAGATCTTAGATTATCATTAGAAACGATTGAAGATATAGTACAGGATGAAAAAAAGGTACGGAGACATAAAATCAGTAGTAAACATGCGGGCATTTACTTGCAAAGCAAGAAAATTTGGATATACATGTCTTTAATTGGCTCCATTTTCCCTTTCATCCATATCTGTATTAAGCTACTTGCTGCTCTCATTTTGGGCAATCCCTGATTTTTTTGCTACACTTAAGGCTGTGCTCCTCAAGTAGAACAGAAACATAATTCAGATGACGGTGTGGGCTAGATGGCTCGGCTGCAAATAAATTAGAGCATCGACCCTTGGCCTGTGCATTTGCTTAATCAAATGAGCTTTTTGTGTTCCTCTAGAGACTACACAAAAGACACGGAGAGCAGTGACATGACTGCAGTTCTGGGAACCCCATTCGCGGCGTAAATAAGGGCTTCACACATACACCAAACAGAGGGTGTGTCTTGGCACAGCTGGTCCTTCTCTATGAAACACAACTGGAGAGCAAGAACAGTGCATGCAGTGTTCCTAAAAAAAAGCCCAGCTCATCAGTGCGAGGCTCCGGCTCTACAACGTGTTTTGTAAAACCGGTCCACATCAGTGTAAAAAAAAAAGGGGTGGGGGGGGGGAAGAAACGTCAGAGCAAGCAGAACAATGCGCATACATGCAAACACACACAAACAAATGCAAACACATACGAGGAGCTGAGAAATCTCACAGTGGATTAGACAAAGCTGGAAAAGCTTTGTCAAAACTATAAAGATGCAATTTGGATGTAATAAGAAAAGAGCTGCAAAGATCAAAAATGAGCTCGTAAAACATCCAATCTGCACATAAGGAAAGCGTGAAGCTACGATTGAATTATCCGGGTTGTCTGTCCAAACCCTTTCAGTTCCCTTCACCCTCAGCTGGAGCTTTCCACTCTACAGCGTTTCTTATTTAGCACGTGCTAGGGATGAAACTATTACCGGTTTATTGATGAATCACGTTAAAATGTCCTGACACTATTGTGGTGTAAAATTTAATTATCATCAACACCATGTTTGATTATTGTGATCACCACTCCCTGTTATATAGCGATTACAAGGTACGTTTATCTCAATACCAAAACTAACATGGGCAAATATGTGGACAAAAATATTGATTAGAGATTAAATATTTAATTCTCACTTGTTATTAACACAAAAAAGGGAGGGGTATCACCCGTAACATCTTCCTAGTGTTCAGGAGGCGTTCATGAAGCGGCATGTTTTTTTTTTTGCAATATTCGGCACATTTTTGATGAATTTAATTGGCTTCGTGCGGTCCGCTGTAAACCATTTAAAACATAGTAAACACACAGATCTTTCCACGTCTCCCTCCGTAGTCACAGTGAATCAAACGTTACATGTGCTTCCTCGTATTTTTTGTCATAATATTCCCTGCGCAAACTACGACAATGAGAGCCACTGCCACCTACTTTAGTGGATGTGCAATTACACTTTATTCTTCGCCCACACACGTGCCCCCCTGGCATAGCAGGAAAACGTATACCTTTCAGGGCTTCATTTAATGTTAATTCATGCTTACAAAATTGCAGTTGTATTTGTTGTTGATTGATTTTAAAGTATAAAACTTATTAAAATGTTTTCAGTGTGTGTATCAGTTCTTTTTTTTTTTTTTTTTTACATTTTCATCTCATTTGAACCATACCATGATAATATTGATAACTTCCGTCAATATAATCGTGATATGAAATTTTCACACCGTTACATCCCTAGCACAGAAACACGTTATAAAGAACAGAAAATGTTTATACTTAGTATATTGGCAAACAGCAGGTGCAATTCTGTTTTTCCTACTCAGAGATCCACTCAGCAAAGGTTATCAGCTGTGATTTGTGTTCCTTCAACATACTTTATGATAGCATAGACAAGGATTTTTTTTTTCTCACGACTGATTCATCGCTTTGTTTCTAGTTGTTTTTGTATTAATGGAACAGCTGCCAAGTGAAATTCCTTTGACCTGAAAACCCAATAAAAATCATTCCGATTTTGATTAAATTGTGTGTTTGGCTAGTGCCAATTGGATTACATTACTGTTCTGTGACCTTGTTAAGATATTTCTCTTCATAGTTCATGACTGCAGTATATAAAGTTTTCTATTACCAACTTCTCATAAAGTCCTACCAATTTGCTTTCTGCTGCTAGATTCACCATGCTTTTGAGCCTAGTTTATTCAGTAATGACGGTTTCTAAGATTCGCCTGTAGTTGCTACAAATAATGTAATATTTGTATGTTGTAGCTTTGTGTAGCTTTTTCCTATTTTGCACTACATGGATTACCCTCATGCTGTCATTTGTCTACAACATATTGCACCAAAAAAAAAAAAAAAAAAAAATCATACTACTGAATTCTGCTGTGTATTTTTATATGGTAGAATGACTCTAAAACTCCCATTACATGCCTACTTTCCAAACTAACTACATGACTATTCCCACAATGTTACACTACTGGCTGTAAGCAAGGAAACTATTGGGACACACTCAGAGCACAAATGGTTCTGCACATCACTCACATCTCTAACTACAACTGCAAGGTAGAAGCAGGAAAGAGAAAGCAAGAGAGAAGGCGAGAGAGAGAGAGAGAGAGTGCGAGAGAGAGAGAGAGTGCGATAGGTGTTAAAAGAAAAGAAGAGCAATCACTCACCTAATCCTGAAGCGTAAATGGCCTTCACTGACTTCTTCATTTTGTACAATACACTGCGATCCACATCCAAAGCCTGAGGGAAAAAAGGCATTTATATATCATGCAACCATACATAAAAAAACAAGATCAAAAACCATTCTCCTAAAGAGCTGTGTTTATTATATATATATATATATATATATATATATATATATATATATATATATATATATATATATATATATATATATATATATATATATATATATATATATATATATATATATATATATATATATATATATATTCCCACTAAAATACCTTAATTTTATAACTAATTTGTACTTCAGACCGCACTACATAATTTATTGGCCATTAAAGTGTAATGCATTTCAGCTGTATTTGTACCGTGCTTTTTTAACAATGGACATTTGCAACAACAATACACACACACAACACACACACACACACACACACACACACACACACACACACACACACACCACACACACACACACACACACACACACATATCCTTATGAATTTCATTGTACTGTCACAAGGACAACTGTACAAGTGAAAAATTAAATTTGCACCTTGAATTACTTTAATATCAGGTCAATTGTACACAAAATCTAAAAAAAAAAAAAAAAAAAAAAAAAAAAGAAGTTCAAAAACACATACAAAGAGCTGAGAAATCTCACAGTGGACCAGACAAAGCTGAATTCTAGCCTGAGAACTCAACTATAATTAAAAGCTGTCAAATCTATAAAAAATGCATGGTTGAGAACATCCCCTCCCAGTTTTAGTTCCCTTTGCTGCTCTAACATCATCTACTCTTTTAGAAAGTCTATCCACTATATATTAGAACATGGCTGTGGGAATTTTTTTGCTCCATCAGCCACAAGAGCAACAGTGAGGTCAGGCGTTGATTAGGGCTTAGTCGGAATTCTGGTTCTTCCAGGAATTGTTCAGTGGTGTTGAGGACAGTGTTCTGTGCAGAAGAGTCCAGCTCTTATTCTCCAGCATTGGTGAATACACATGCAATGCAACTGCCATAATCTGAAGAAATAGGAAAAGCTATGTGTAATGAGAAGGAACTAATTTTCTCCTACAATATATATGATAATGTTATGTGTGTGTGTGTGTGTGTGTGTGTGTGTGTGTGTGTGTGTGTGTGTGTGTGTGTGTGTGTGTGTGTGTGTGTGTTGTGTGTGTGTGTGTGTGTGTGTGTGTGTGTGTGATATTATGAAGATTCACATTGACAATACGATTTAAACAGAGGACTGGATTCACACTTACTAAAACAATCAGTGAATATAAAGTATAAAATGAATGGTAAGAGTGAGTCATGACTGCATGTGGTGTCTAGTGCAAAACTAACCGATGACGCTTTTCACATAAGGCGTGGTTATCAAGCTTGTTTTCTTTTTTCAACCCACATGTGGTTTGAGTGGCTCTCAGCCGTACAGAGACTTTAATTAACACAAGTAATTATACAGCCGGCCATTAAAATAACAGTGGCTTCCTTTTAACATGCTATACTGTTAGTTACTTAGAAGTAGAATACAGTAAAATAATAAATAATAATAAAGTTTTATACCAAACAGAAGTTATTGATACTCACAGTCTCGGATATTGCAGCACGAATGCATCAGAGCGTCATTACATCAAAATTCACAATAATCTGCTAGAAAAACGAATACTGTACTTGTGTGTGTGTGTGTGTGTGTATGTATGTGTGTGTTGGCATTCCCAGTGTCTTCAGGTAATTCATTATTCAACAGCCTAAAAATATTCTGAAACAATCTCTACTCTGCAGGGGTGGGGAGAAAGCAGGCAAGCAAATTAACTCTCGCCAAAGAGAAAATGCCAAGGGCACTGCAGTATGTGACTGCACTCACACACTGCGGCTATCTTTCATCCAAAATATTAGCCATCACAAATCATTGAATCAAAGCAATTCCAGCATCTACTACAAACCTAGCATCTTTCTCACTGTGTCCTGCACATATCCTAAAGCAAAAAACAAAACAAACCAAAAAAAAGGTGAAGTGTCTAAAATCCCATCTGGTCTTTAGCCTAGTGACCTCACACTATTGTAGTCCAGCTGCCGACGTTTTGACTGACGGCTCCTAAACACCACTCGATCCCGGACTAAGCCCCGCTCCAAATCCCTCAGTGATCCGGCTCCTGCCACACACTCGGCCACTGCTGTTCATAATATTCTTTCTCTAAACAGTTCATTCTAGCTCATGATCTCCACACCTGCAGCATAGCCAGCACTTTATTTTAAAAAGCGTAAGGTTTCAGGAGAGTCTGCGAGACTGGACAATGCCCCCTGTTCATACGACGAAGAGACCAGTGCAGGACAAAAGAGCACTTTCCGAGCAAACAACAGGGCTATAAATAACCGTCTTTAAGATGAGGGCAAAGATATCACAGATATAAATTCCACATGGGGAGCAAAAAACAAAGAATGCGATCCTTGCTTTGTAGAAAAAAAATGGGTAGCCACTGAGAGGAAACTGTGGGGATTAAGATATGCGGGCTTGCATTTCAAGAAGCCAGCCTTACGAAGCCACTGAGACGTTTTGGCCTCGAACTCGAATGAACAATAATCATAACAAGTGCAGCCAGGCCATGAGGGAAAGGGGGCGGGGTATGACCTGATCTTGAACCCGCATAAGCGAGAGAATGTTTAACCCTGGGCAGTCATACTAAAGATCTAACCAGGGCATAACAGAGCACAGGTAAAACAGCATTATCCCTAATTCTATACGGTGTAAATGTACTATTCATCAACCTTACCTATGAAATAATTGTATCCATTTTGCATCATTATTTAATTGTGAAATCATCTCAGTTCCATAAATGGCTTAAATACATGAACAATTTTAATCAAGGTGATATTTCAGACATTAATCACAATGCCATTTTCCCACCTGCTACATCAGCAATATTTACAGTCCATGAACTGTAAATCGTGCTCTAAACGTTCAACTTCAGGCTCTATACCACAATCAGTGCCAAGATGTACGTCACAGATCACTAACTAGCTTTGTATTCTGAAGTCCTACAATTCTGGGACCTGCCAATCCAAATCTCACAAGCCAATGAGAGTAAAGCCCGCCTTCATGTCAGGCTTGTGCCAGAATGAAAAGGTAAACTTAGAAGTGCAAAGACTTTAAACACGCATTCATAAGCTATAAATAACCCAAAAGAAAACACATAAAAATGGATAATTTCTTGGAAACGCATAATATCCAGAGCTTTTTGCACACAAGGAAATCTATGTAACTAGATCTTTACATTTGTTTATTTATTAAAGCCATGATCAACAGCATGCCAAAAGGTAATAAGAAAATAAAACAAGCAGCTAATTAAAGCTACAAAGTTTTTAATGCACGATGCTGTACAAAGCAAGATAAAGGAAAGAATACGTTTCTGTTGACAGGACCATCTATCATGCAACTCACGCTCCAGGGCCTTGCTGCTTCTACAGCTTCAAGAATCTTCATAATCACATCTAATGTAAATGCTGGAGGAGTGCTAGCACACAGATTAGCAGAGCAATCTCTGCAGAAAGTGAAACCGTATCCAGCAGCTTCTGTTTAGCGTCACCTCAAACCCAGCGCTTTTGAATGATCTGTGCATTTAGACACTTCAAATGCTATTCGATCCCTCTCTTTACTCTCTGCTCATTATAGGCACTCAGCACTGGGCATCTGTGGTGATGGATGATGAGAAGCTTCTCCAGTCCAGCAGCATGACACTGCCTCAAAGTATCTCATATCATTCCTGTAGGGTTTTTTTAGTCAAACAAACACTTTATATTTGCATTTGCTTCATATTTGCAACTACTGTCCATGTACTTTGTGCTCTGTTTTATGCCATTTTGTAAGATGCCTTTATCCAGGATAATTTACATTTATCTCATATTATGCTAATTATCTAACATAGAATACAGAAATACCTTCCATGGGAGTTTACTAATTATCGCTCATATCGAAAGTCAGGCATTAGTGGATTCAGTTCAATATAATTCCTTCATTTTTAGTGGAAATGCAATATACTGTGATAAACGTTAACACTGTTTTAAGATCTTGAATTATAAATTTGAATTATACATTTATAAAGATGTCTGTATTACCTGGCCTGAAAAAAAAATCAAGTAATTAATAATTAAATAAACGATTAAGTGCCATGACTACCATACTCATAAATGTGAAGAAGTTAACGGTCTTAATAAAATAGCGAAATATCTATGTGGCCAAGACAACTTAGTCTAGGCCTCAGCTCTGTATGTTGTGATGTGTTATATGTAGCGCCAAGGTTCTGGAGAAACATTGTGTCATTTCACCATGTACTGTGTCAGCTATATATAGTTGAAATGACAATAAAAACCTCTATACTTGACTCTTGACCATACACACACAAATACATTTACATATCAAATAAAGTTTAAAAAAACTCTGTCACACATAAATTGATTTCTGCAGGATTTCTGAAAGCCTGCTTTCACCACCTATAATGCAATGTCTATGTTTCATTGTCTTGGGTTATAACATATTTATGAATAAAGACAAAACCATGTTGACATCTGAATCATGCACACATTTTCTTCTAAAATCCTAAAGTTCCCATCAGAATTCCAACAGGTAGAGCGAGGACAAATCATCACATCCATGAAGTGCTGTTATGACAACACACTTTATTTGAAGTGGCATTCATTCCTGTCCGTCATCATGTTCCAATTGTCCCTGCAAGACTTAAACGGTGGCATAATTGAAGTTGGCACTTGAAAGGCCAGACTGGTTGTTCATTTAAACATGGGTATAGGTTACATTTGTCACTTTATGGGACGTGCCGCAGAGCCCAGAGACTTAGCTTATAAAAACTCCAAAAGAAACTGGAGACAGCTTTACTACACAGTCTCAATGCTGTCAACATAGCAAAAATTACACGTGAGTTGGTGGAATAATAAAATTCCCTTCTCTTCCATGTGGTATGTTCTTTAAATGATAGAGTAGACTACATATTATACAGTATGTTTATATACTACAACAAGAGACACAGTGGGTTATTGTTTTGATTTTTTCATCTTCTGTGCATTACAACTTCATTTAACCATTTTCCACTCAAAAACTGTTTTATTCCACATTTACATAGACGTTCTTTTTTTTAACTCCAAAGTGGCTTTTTACCAGTCTCCACCACTCTACTAGTTTCCATAAAATGAACGTCAGTGATAAAATTAGTAAAATTACCCTGGGGATTGGGACTTCACTGTTTTACTACAAACAAAAATACATTCATAAATTGCTAGTCAGCGTCTTGTTAAATATTAGTAGTCAGAACTGCATTTATTATTTTCAATGAAGGTTTTTAGATGTCAATTTAACAGTTAAAGAGAGAAACAGGTTGATGTAAGAGTATATTGAAGATAGAGGAACATTAGGCTGTGGTAAGAGTAGATTAAGGTGGATAAACAAATGGCTGAGATAAAAGTACTTAAAAGGTAGAAGAACAGTATACTGAGATATTGTAAGAGTCAGTTTAGGTGGAGCAACAATAGTATGAGGTAAAAGAAAGTAAAAGGTAGAGGTACAGTAGACTGAGGTACTGTATGAGTAGGTTCAGGTAGAGGACCAGCTGGGTGAGATAAAAGTAGGTAAAAAAAAAAGTAGTAAGAGTATGTGTAGGTAGAGGAACAGTTGACTGAGGTAAGAGTAGGTTTAGGTAGAGGAACAGTTGACTGAGGTAAGAGTAGGTTTAGGTAGAGGAACAGTTGACTGAGGTAAGAGTAGGTGTAGGTAGAGGAACAGTTGACTGAGGTAAGAGTAGGTTTAGGTAGAGGAACAGTTGACTGAGGTAAGAGTAGGTTTAGGTACAGAACAGTTGACTGAGGTAAGAGTAGGTGTAGGTACAGAACAGTTGACTGAGGAAAGAGTATGTTTAGGCAGTGGAACAGGTAGTTAGGTACTGTAAGAGTCGGTTCAGGTAAAGGAATAGACTGAGGTAAGAGACAACATGGTTTGTGAATCTCAATTATGGATTGAAGTGAATTTGTTTTCAGCAATGAAAATACATAATTATATTTAACCAAGGAAAATGTAGAAGATGACTGCTTCATACTGGGGAATGATTTTTAGCCTATTTTAGCCTTTTAGAGACTATCATCAATCAATTCTAATCATCAATTAAATTGCAGTCAATACAAAACACTTCCCAAGAATATAAAATGTTTTGAAAATTACAGCACAACTAATGATGTCATATTTAATGAGTTATAAGTTTAATCTGTGCTCATGCTAGTTTAAATGTATGCACATTCAGGATTTCTCATCAATTAAAATTTCTGCATCAAACATTTGCAGCACTAAACAGATTTTATTACTGTTGTATTTTGTATTTTTATTTTTTGCATTATTAAACAACTTTAAGTGACTCTGGAAAAATGTAAACGAAGGTTGTTTCATATGCCCCATCTGTGCTGCAAGAGGAAACCTTCATACTGACAGACCTTCACCAGGGTCACGTGCCACTGTACAACCCAAAAGTTCCACTATGCACATCAGTGATATTTGAATGCTTTAATATAGCATCTGCTGGCTTTGTAATAGAGAAATGTTGTAAAATTTCCTTCAATAATGCATACTTTTTATATATACACACTCCCACTCCCACTAACACACATCCGGCCTGTATATCCCCCAGCATCCTGCTTCCACCTTTGATCACCAAGCCCAGACAAATGATCCAACCACAACTTGCCATGAACTCCCAAAATTGCCGAGCAGAAACGAGGTACGTTTCCGCCGCCTGCCTCAAAGATGTAACACATAAAAGAAAAAGAAGTAATGAAAATAATCAGGTAAAAGTGAAAATACTACTTTGTCCAGATAAAATCTCCTGGCAAACCCTTCACCATCGTCCATCCTCTAATGGTTCCTCGGGATATAGATTCGAGGGCTTTGGCACACAGTGGGGCCAGTGATGTCTCGGCTTCCATTGTTCCCAGTTCCACAACTATTCGATGACGGCACGTCTAGAATAGGCCAAATCCGCCCCCTCACCCCTTAACATCAGGCAAGGCAAGGAAAACAAAGCAGTTGTGCTAGCCTGGCATATTTCAGATATTTCTCCTTCCCCCTCAAGCTGCACTGAATCCCGTGTTGAGCTCCAACATCAGAACCGCTCGCTTTGAACTTTAAGAGCTCTAAACTAAGAGGGACCTGGTTCTCATTTTTTTGTACAGTCTAGTTGCCTTGGTAAAACGATCTTTTGAAAGCACAAGGAAATAAACTTCAAGATGTCTGGAATTGTAATGGCGACTTAAAAGTAGAAGATTAAAAAGCAATAAAAGACAACTGGATGTTTAGTTGCTGTCTCTTGATAGCACCCTTTCATGGTTAGTGTATGACTGAACTGATTTTGGTATTCAGTTGCTATAATGCAGGATTTGTATTTGTCTATATTAAAGTTTTCATCCATTTTGCATACAGATTCAACCTCCATTGTCCTCCTACTTCCTTTACTTATGGGGTGCTGGCACTATAAATATTTTCCTTGGCTGTGTGATTCTCGAATGCTAAATGTATATATGGTGCATTGTTACTACTTCTGCTACTTCAAGAAATTTTTACATACACATTAGTAAATAAACACCGAACATAATGACATTGCTGACCCTGAAAAAATGTATACAACACTTACAATTATTCCTTGCCTACTCTTTCAGCTTATCACAACAATGTAGATATGAATGCATTAATTTGGAATTCATTCCTATGAGTCTCTACACTAGAAAATTGGTATTCAGTTGCTCCAGAGTGTGTTTAAATGTATTTACAAATTAGCGATATAACTACAGATATATTCCCAGTTGACTGGCTTCAATTGCTTCCATTTGGTACATCTTCATGTTATGTTGTTAAAAAAAACTGACCAATCTAATACAAGCTGTACGGTGTCAAATACATTGTAGTATGCTGCACATCTGAGTAAGTTTCCTATGAGCATCCAGGATTGGGGGGGGGACACGGTGGCTTGGTGGTTAACACGATCGCCTCACACCTCCAGGGTCAGGGTTCGATTCCCGTCTCGGCCATGTGTGCGTGGAGTTTGCATGTTCTCCCCGTGCTTCAGGGGGTTTTCTCGGGGTTCTCCCGGTCCAAAAACATGCACGGTAGGTTGATTGGCGCTTTGGAAAAATTGTCCCTAGTGAATGTGTGTGTGTGTGCCCTGCGATGCGATGCCCATAGACGCCTGAGATAGGCACAGCCTCCCCGTGACCTGAGGGAAGATCAGATATAGCGGTAGAAGAATGAATGAATGAATGAATGAGCATCCAGTGCAAAAAGCATCTGACCAAGGGTTGACATTGCTCAAGTCTACAATCACCTAGGCACATTATATATTTACTTTCTTATTTTTCCATGCCAGACCATATTATTCTCCTCTCTTCTTGCTTTTTTTTATATTTTGCTGGCATAGATGCAAGTCAAAATAATTTCAAAATAATTGGAAATGAACCACATTAGTCAAGTTCTTGGTCTTTACATCTTGCCTTTTTTAATAGCGTATTCATTTAGATGGAAGGTAAAAGGTGTTCGTTATAATAAACAAAATAGTGTGCACATTCCACTAATGGTCAGTCATTGTGAAAACCCCATGACTGACTGTTTTGTGCCAAAGACATTTTTCACCCCAAAACTTCTCCAAATTGCTTTCTGAAGGAAGCCTGTTCTGAAACAAGCCTTTATGTCCATGCCATTACACCTCGACCTGACCTACCCACCTCCTTTCATCCTCGCTCTTTTTTTCCCCCTTCTTTGGAGTTCAGACCAAACATGGCGTCGAATCTCAGCCAATAAAGGCGGCCTTGAATGCAATTACTTACTTAGCTGTGGGGAGAGAGAGCGCCAGCTGATTATCATCTAAGCTTCGGTGAGGTACCAGATGTTTCAGTTAAGCTTATAAATGCTTCAACAGAGTGTAATAGATGTGTAGCGTTTTCGAGCTGCTTTGCTCTTTATGTGATACCTGACACCAATGAGGCCTTGAGGAGTTAAGACCGAATTAGTGGTATGTCCAGGTATAAATAACTTAAGAATAAAGGTGGATAGTGGGACATCTGACCGTGTCTAAGCCTAGTAACATTAGAGCTTACAGCAGAGAGGATTAAACTGGAACGAAGATGAACTCTAAGAGTCAATTTTACACAGGGGAGTGTACTGTGGGTGGTCTAGACTACACTGAACAGTATGTGATAAAAGGCATACTGGGATCCTTAGAATCTAATTAGTTCAAACCAGAATCAGACTTCTGTCATCAAAGCACAGGAATAAATATAAACAACAGTAAAATGAGGGCTAAATAAATTGAATAAAAGGCAGGGTAGTTTTTTTTTATTCACATTATCTGGGGAATACTCAAACAAATCTTTTAAAATGCTGCAATTGCACTTTGCATGCACACGTCCACACGCAAACAATGTTCTGATACTGTTTAAAAAAATACTTCTGTTGATGTGAATGAAATACCTTGGCAGATAAATTTGTCATAGATGTGACACAGTACAATAATCACTAGGTCAGCCAACATGTAGGTAAATAACTCTTCCACTGCAGGGATTGTTTGCAGTACAGTGTTTAAGAATGATAATATACCGGTCATGACTATAGCCCAGTAAAATGGTAATATATTTCCATCATTCAGCATTTAACTTGATTGTTAGTTGTGCATTAATACTGAAAGAGATTGGAGGCTATAAGATGGTGGCAGGGGATAGTGTAGCTAGACAGCATTGGATGATGGCAATAGGTACTCTGGAAAGAGAAAGGAAAAGTACAAGGACATGAGGAAAGGAAAGACATGCAGGTAATGTGGGGAAAGATCGCCTTTGCATTGTACATTAATGACCATGAACTACAAACAGTTTAAAATGTTTAACTACTACTACTACTACTAACAACAACAACAACTGATGGTAAAATCACTAAGAGAGTTCATATAAAATTCAATTCTTGGCTAGATTTGGAAGTTTAAAGTTATTAGAAAATAAATCTAGATCATTTTTAACTGAAGATGTTACATTCAATCAAATATTCATGGTGAGGTCTCTTTACTATTAATTAAAACATCTCATCTAAACACACATTAAAAATTGACACCAAATACTCGGACTCCACCGAGACAATTTAGATAAAAGATTCGGGATGAATTTCATTCCCGCTTTTCATATACCAATGCAGTGCCAGCAAAACCTCATTAACCATCTCAGTGTCCCGTTTCAAAAACACAGAACCTGTCCAAAGCATTCTACTTAAACTGGCAAACATCCTGTAGCAGAAATGGATGGTTTAACTCAAATTGGTCTGAAGGGTATGGAGGGAATTTTATTTATATATATATATATATATATATATATATATATATATATATATATATATATATATATATATATCCCTCCATACCCTAGACCATATATATATATATATATCTATATATATATACTCAGAATCAGAAAACCAGAGAATCAATCACACAGCTGCAACTCATTTAGAAGCTGTTTGTGAAGTCATGTAGCTAGGCTAGGAGTTTTGCCTCCTGAAACGTGTTCCTCTGTGCAGTATTCACTAGTATTACTCCCCCCCCCCATCATATATATTATATTATATATATAGGTATTATGTGGGGCACGGTGGCTTAGTGGTTAGCACTTTCGCCTCACACCTCCAGGATCCGGGATCGATTCCTGTCTCGGCCATGTGTGTGTGGAGTTTGCATGTTCTCCCTCCCCCGTGCCTCAGGGGGGTTTTTCTCCGGGTTCTCCGGTTTCATCCTGGTCCAAAAACATGCACGGTAGGTTCATTGGCACATTGGAAAATTGTCCCTTGTGTGTGAATGTGGGTCTGTGTGCCCTGCGATGGCTTGGCATTCCATCCAGAGAGTATCCTGCCTTAATGCCCATAGACGCCTGAGATAGGCACAGGATCCTCAGTGAGCTCATCTTGCTATTTGCAAAGACATGACATCCGTGCGGCGGTTTTAGGCACACAAAAATAATGCCGCCTGATAAAATTAGAAATGTTTTTGTTGTTGAGAAAGCAGATTTGGACTTAAACTTGGTGAGGTCAACCAGGCTTGAGTGAGTGCTACCTATTACATCACCAGCATTAGCTCTGACTAACCCATTGTGAATAAGGTGAATGATGCGTTAAAGCACCGGTCCCAATCACTAGGTCATGACTCTGTAAACAGCAGTGTAAGAGTCCCTACAAAGATATTCTGGGAAAAAATAACTAGATATTAAGAGCCACAATCCAGATTTACATATACTACAATCTGAACAGACACACAGTGCCAGTCAAAATGTTGATTTCATCAACTCAAACATATAAAAGACTCAAACTAAAGCAATCATACCAATTGCTGTGTCTTGTTTTTTTTAAAAGTTACAAAAATAAATCATGAAATGCAAACAATTTCTTTGAAGATTTGGACTAAAGAAGACTTTTGTAGTGGTATTTTTTTAATAGCAAAGATATTTTATGCGTAATGATATGTTATAATAACAAAAGTCTTTATTTACGTTGTATGTTATTCTATTAATTTGTCAATGGCTTAGCCATTTCTGTGGTTACGCGATGTCCGTGTTTCTTTTTTTCTATCCCGGTGCTTCTACAAATGATTGAAAAGATTTTTTACAAGCATGTTATCAGCCCAAAACATTCATGAGCCAACATTCTTTGGATTTTTGGTTTATTTAATAAGCTATGAAACAATTAAATCCAGATCTTGTAAGCATGATATTATTGTTATTGAAAACTCATCGTAGAAGTCACTGCGTTTTAAAGGTGAACTAAGTGTTTTATGCAACTTTGGCACGACTGAATACATTCTGGGTTTTCATCGTACGCTCCAATTGCTTGTGTCGAACCCGTTTCAGATGGTGTAAACTGTGGGGGAGGGTTAGAGTATCCAACAGTGTCATGCAGTTGACCTGAGCACCGGCTGACGTGATGCGAATAAACACAGCCACTCCCAGAACAGCTGCTAATTACACCACAACAACAAGTGTGCTGGGTTTGTCAGATTAACACACTGCTTTACATTTCCCCCCCCTCAAATAAGCACAAATGCTGCCTGTTTACTCTATTGGTGGTTTTATTACAGGGAAATCACCATAGACAGTGGGCTCTCTGGGAAAAAACAGCTCTCCAGAACACGCCAACTGTAGGTTTGCTTCAACAAAGACTCCATTGTCTAAGCCGAAAGAAGAAATGCACACAAACATACACAAGCAGACTGGAGCCTGTCTTTAAACGTTGTTAAAGTAAAACCGCACACTGGTCACTTACCAATACCGTCACATGACCGTAATCGCACCTAGGTGAGGATTTAATTGGGGTAATTAAACTGAAAATGACTCCTCGGTGTGTTTTTTTTAAGCTCTTGCAGCCTGGTTTTACACCAAGAGACAGTTTGAGCTGAGCAGAAACACTTATAGTCAGGAAGACCTTTGGCCCTTCAAAAAGAAGACGACGTTTGCCTTCACACCTCTCCTTATGCCACAAATACAAACAACACAAATGCGTGTTCCTTGGAAAACAAGTTTGCCACAAATCACATACATACTACACAATTTACCGGTAAGCAGTGCTGGTGATTTGATGATGGTCATCTGAGGATTTTTTCCCCCCCTGAGGGGGCGTTATTTTAGGGTTGGGTGTCAGGATTTATAAATTACAACCTCTTGTGCAAAGCCCAATCTGAACTGCCTCATGGCTTAAGCAGAATGCTTTTTTTTATTGCGGATCTATTGTTTGAGGATCTTAATCGTATAATCCGATACACAGAGCTGGGATTTCAGCCGGATTTTTTCATATTGAGACAAATAATAATTAAAAAAAAAAAAAAAACAAGCTGAAATTCAACCGGCTCCAATATGCCAAAGCCAAAGTGAGGCAGAAACAATTAGCTACTTTAAACCTAGTTTAGACAAGGCACCAGTACAACCAGGAAAGCAAGTTAAAAAAAGAATTATACGATTGCAGCAGAATCAGGGAAATCTGAAGCTCAAACAAACAGGGCGTGATTTCCAAGGCATGCGGCAGGAAGGGGCATCTACTAAATCAGTAGCTGTTTTCCAGACTGCTCTAGATTTTACACTGACTGCCAGGTGTGGTTTGTAAACAGTAGGAGGGCAAATAAAAACACAATCAATAAGGAAATCAAGTCCAAATGTGTTTGGCTGAGGGAAACCAGACAAATGCACTTCAAAGATCAGCTTTACTCAAACACTGGTGCTTGGAAGACTCTTTATGTGAATCTAATCTCCTCCATTAGTAGTGTGTTGTTGTTGTTGTTTTATAGAGTGTATATATAGAGTGGAAAACTGTAAGGTCCAATTTAAGCAGTGTGTCCGAGAGCAAACGTTCAAGTCTATATACTACAAGTGAATGAATGCACACTTGTGATTTAGGATTGTGAACATGCACCTATGATGCAGGAGCTTTCAAGTGATCTCAAGAGTTCTCCTCCAGAAAAATCACTTACACGGTTTAAAAAAAAATGAGTCCAATGGATTATACAAGAGGGAAGCAACCTGTTCAAGGTAACCATGGACTGGATCATGTAGACTATATTTCCACCTTGTAGTGTACATTATTGTAATATGCGATGTCACACAGCCTGTGATGGATGGATGGATGGATGGATGGATGATTAACATTATTTCTTCAAGGAATCAAAGAGAAAATGAAAAAAATAAATAAAACTGTTTTCCCGTGCAAACCTGAGAAAAGGGATTTGCCCAATGTTTCGTTCATATCTTATGTCTCGGTCCATTCAGTTTTCCTCAGAAAAAAAAAAAAAAACAACACAAGTTTGAACACCGTCTGGAAATGCAAGTGGCGATATTCATGGTTGTTACTCCACTTGAGAGACTAATCATATCCATATGCAGATGCTTGCCATTCAACTGGAGAATGCAGCAGAGCATCTTGTCTATAGATACAGAAATCTGTTGCAGTGCAGCATGTAAAATAACAATAAACCCTATTTAAATTGGCAATGTATTATATTATTATTATTATTATTATTATTGATATCTAAGCATTATTATGTTCCTTTTGATGAAAGGATAAATGGATATATATTTTTTTAAAAGAGCTTTTAATGTTTAGTTTACTTGTTTAGGCAGACACTCTGCAAAGAAACGTATAATTATCTCCCAGCAGGGCCCAGCACTGGAATTTGAACTTATGACCTTCTGATTAGGACTCCTGAGTCTCACCTCTAAGCCATCATCATCTTCCAGGCAGGTTGAAGGTTGTTCAAAAAATGTTTAGATATTCTGTACTCTGTTTTTTTTTTCTCACAGAATCATAGAGATATACCGGCAGGCATTGAGGTCGTACAGGAGATCGATTACTCTTCAAGCTGGGTCCAGCTGATGTCAATAGGCAGCGTGAGGCGCATACTGATGCTCGGCACTCGCTGTGAAAACGCAGACTTGGTGATCTATTAAAGATTTCAGGGTTTAAAAATAGAACGGGTGCCAAACACCAGGGAGTCTGACAAACTGTGAATGTGCAGGGGGCATCTCGGATTATACGAGTCCACAAGACATTTCGCAGCGTGCAAAAGCCTGCGTCGGTTTTTATACTGGGGAATCAAATAACATGAAAGGATTAAACTTAAATATACGGAAATGGGAATTGGCGTATCAAAGTGCAAAACCACAATATTTCCCCAGACCCCAGAAATATGTGTGTCATGAGCATGAGACTTTAGTGACCAAAAGGAAACCAGAGATATTCAAATCCTGATC
The DNA here is from genome assembly GCA_030449085.1 of Kryptopterus vitreolus. NCBI lineage: Eukaryota > Metazoa > Chordata > Actinopteri > Siluriformes > Siluridae > Kryptopterus > Kryptopterus vitreolus. The sequence continues at coordinate 11,869,249 of JACRUU010000012.1, read as the reverse complement.
CGTTCAGTTGCACAGGTTTATTTCTTGACATTTATTGTAACCCAGTGGTCAGAAACATTAGTATCACAACATTACAACCTACCCCATGGAAACAAAAAAACTCCAAAAATCAATAAGAGTCAACAACAAATACACTTGATGCCAGACTATGGATGTGAACGGGGTTCGTTTTTGGAAACCTTTGACTGATCGTTTTAACAGAGAGACTCCCTGCACCCCATTAATACGTCCTATATAAAGGCCAGTTGCACTCCTGACCCCGCCAGGGTCAATACTCACCCCTCCACCCAATTAATGAGATATCCTCATTCCCACAAGTATGTCAGAAGAGAAACTATAGCCTATAGTCAGGGGAGCTGGCAAATCTATAGGACCAGACCATGACCTTTCCCCTTCCTGCTCTTAAGCGTAGAAAGGGAAGACTGCAGCTGTTTAGAACGTGGTGACCATGGGTCAAAATGCAAGGCGTGCATTCAAAAAAGCACAACGCCAATGGGAGATTCAATAACTCTTACTATTTTACAGAAATAATACCCCAGGAGACATCAGGGCAGCGAGTTCACAACACCTCATATTATTCCTAATAATTCCTACACAATGCAAACTCAGACTGACTACAACAAGAGGGATAATCTTCTTAAAATGAAGGGAAGGCAATCCAGGGTCATCAGCCATCCATGTCCTCAAGCTACCCACCTGTTTGAGCGACATTAGTCCTAAAGCCTTTACATTCAGGCTCACGTCTGCAAGCTTAATCCCTGTTCCTGGGTACTCATTAAAACTTTCCTCCCACCCACCTGTTCCACAGAGCAGCTGTTCTGCTCAGCTCGTCCACTCCCCGCAAGTGCAGCCTGGAAAGTCATCATGAGAGCACAAAACACACCAGACCACGGTCTGCAGCCCCGATGACCCCTTTGACCTTTTTTCTAGCCGTTGTCGAAAAACATGCCCAGTCTGAAACACCAAACCTCCTAAAAATGCACTCATTTCAAGCTGGTTGTTCATGAAACAAGAAGTAATTCACAAACAAAGCCAGACATCTAAACCAATTGAACACGCACAAACTAACTAAAAAAAATAGAGAAAAAAATTAACTGGTTACTCTACCACCTCGACATGAACAACCCATAGACTTGTTGGCTCCTTAAGGGCTCCAACACAAGCGCAGTTCTCTAATGAGACACATCCTCTGACCTCTTTTGTCAACGCGCCGTTTCTGTCAGCATTCGATTTAGGCTGTTATGGGCGAAACTCCCAAGAGATCATCAGTCTCTGAAATACCCGAACCAGCCTGTCTGGCTCCAGCAACTATGCCACCGTTACTGAGATCACATTTTCCCTCATTCTGATGTGAAGCATTCAACTTTTCTAAATAAACCCATAATGAGAAAAAACAAGCAATGTTTAATATCTGCATATACAAACGTGTGAAATTACAGACAGGCTGCATCATTTAGCATTATGAAACCTGTAGCCATGCACACTTCACAGACGATGATATACAAAGCTGATATGTATTTCAATAAAGGAGCATAAGCTGGGATGACAATATTTCTCCAGTGCACTCTCTAAGGAACATGTCATGAGTAATTGACTATGATGTAGAGTGACACTGACAGACATGCTACATGCTTATACATGATGTGACAATACATTTTGTAGATCCTTTAACAGGAGCTGAAACTGACCTTAAGACACAAAATAAGTTATTTACTTCCCCTTCTATAAAAAGAAAAGAGAGGCTGACGAGGTGATGCCATAGCAGTGAAAAGGAATGATGCAAAATCTGAACCGTAGAAAGCAACAGATCGCTCTAGGAAAGCAAGATAAAAAGCAATTTCTCCATAGACCAGAAATAATTAAGCTTTATTCCAGCCTACTTTTGATCCTCACTTGGCCCGTGTTTGCTTGTAGGCCTGTGTGGACAGAATAGTGACAGCGGAGACATGCGATGCAGTACAATAGGAAATTCACGGCATTCAACAGAGCCTCTTCTGATTCGGACACAGCACTCAGCTGGACGCTAGCCACAAGCACTTTGTCTGGTGAGAACAGCCAGTGCAAATCATTCGTATGCAATTTCTAATTAAAGTGTCGGCGCCTTTAAATAACCATATCCATCTAGAGGGGTTGGATGCTTTCTCTAAAGCACCTGCCATGCAAATTAAGTTAAAAACAAAGGCTACTGGTGGAAAAAAGAAGCGTTGACTAAACAAAGCAACTGATACGGCTGCTCTGTGGTAAAGGATGCTTTAGAAACCACATGAAGGACACTTATCGATCCAGACCCAAACTTATCTGACCTTGCTAGCAGACAAGAAGACATCTCATGGCCAAAAAACATTCGATAGGCACGTTGAAATGGAGGTGACAAACTAAGAGGACATTATGCACAATGCTACGCTCTAACAAACCTAATACAGAGATTTCTTTACTAAATGTACGGCTAACCTCAGAAATGTCTGTAAAATGGATATACTGTGTGACTGCAGAAAAACAGAACAATGTAGACAGATTGTTTGTTGTAATTGGATACTACAGGTAGACAGCAACGAAATGCAGTTTAGCATCTACCAGAAGCACAAATTTACAAATGTACAGATAACGAAGCAGTATATTTACAGTATGTAATGAATATATGTAAATATATGAACAAAACAAATATAAAGGATATGGCCGAGAGAAATGTTACTCTTCAGGGATCTGTAATCAGTTCACTTTCAATCAACCAGGTAAGACATGGCAATAACGCTAGCTGGGAATACAGCTGAATATGAGCTAGCAACCCATAAAAGAATAAAATAAACAGGAAGTGATGTGTTCACATGATGAATCACTAATTAAGCTTCAGACTGTGGCTGTTTTATCAATACATTTGACATTGACCTCTAAGGCACGTGTGTGTGTACATATATGTCTATATATACGGATGGATGGATGGATGGATGGATGGATGGCGACATCAGTTTCTGTTTATTTTATTCTTTTATGGATTGCTAGCTCATAGTCATGTATACGTGTATATGTATGTATGTATGCATGCATGTAGATATGTTTAATCATATGTTCAACCAAGTTGTGATCGCATTTAAGAATGAAAACGCTCATTCAAGATGGCCTCAGGTGATTCATTCTTTCATTAGCAACACTTGATTTTAACATCTTACACAACCATAAATATATGTAGTACATAGAAACACACAAACAATGCCCAAAATAAGCATAATCTGCTTGCCATAATCCACAGACATGTCTATGTGGATGACTGATTAGTTGAAACTCAAAACTGAACTGCTGGTCATCCCAGGTGATTCACCTACAGGTCATCTAATACATCTTATGATACATGACTTTTAATCTCCCCTTCAGCCACCTCTCGCCATGTCAGAGTAGCCTTGGACAAGCAACTGTCCTTTTTCGCAAGTTTCTAAACAGACACGCTCTTGCCAGTTGCTGTACAACATTAGAAGTACTCGACCGTTTTATCCACACAGGACGGTCTGTAGCTTATTCAGCCTCTATTCATTTCGAGACTGGATTACTGCAACTCTGCGTGTAGGTCTACCTCCATTCGTTCTCTGCGAGTGATACAAAATGCAACTGTGAGGCTTCTGTTCCAGTGAAACGTCTCACACACCACACCACTTCTGCATTCTCTTCAGTGGTTTTGGGTAGAGTCAAAACACTGATGCTTTCCTACAAAGCCAAAAATGTAGCAGCACACTTACACTTCAAAAAGCTCGTCACTCCCCGCATTGGATCACGCTTCCGCAGAGCTTCTAGCCCAGCTAGACTAGTCCCATCATCTCTACGGCCAAGAGGTAGGTATATGTCAATATTCTTAAGTTCTGGCACCAAGGTGATGAAATGAACATCATTTAGATGTCCGAACAGGCTATCTTCAAATGACAGCTGAAGACCTACCCCTTCCTGAAACACTATCACTATCACTTACTTTACAGCGTTTTAGGCACAAACTCTGTAAAACACACGCACACACACACACGAACTACATTGCAGCACATTGCAACTTACAGTATATATAAATTATTGATCTTAAAATATGAGATTATGAAAATAAGTTCAATTGGTAAATTGAGACTAGACAGTAGTGAGTTAAGCCTGTATTCTACACCTGAATCTTTAAAACCAACTACCTGCATGTCTTAGATACATATTAGATATTTACAGTATAATGAGTCAGTGTGTAGGTGTTTCCTACTTCTACGCTCCTACAGCATAAAATAGTAAGAAAGTTAACTAGATCATGAATGCCTGCTGGTATTTAGTAGCGAGTCTCATGTTCACAAAAGCGACATTGTGGGTTTCACTATTGATCCACTGGCATGCTTTTGCCCTTTCTAACTAATTCAATTTAGCATGTGCACTGTAAATTGCTTAATCTGTTCTTCAATCAGATGCCTTGTGAAAAAAAAAAAACACAGGTTAGTATGAGAACAGACGGGGTTAACACATACGTGCTGTACAGTATATTGCACTGTGTTTATTACTTTTAGCTTGCTTAAAATATCAGATCTGTCCTCTGTCACGAAAGCCATTGAATATTCACAAATGCATAAATACATGCGCGCTGTTGAGTTTGAAAATTTGAGTGTTATAGACTGACTACAAACACACTACAAAAAAAACTGAATTAGCTCGTTGAGGCCACTCGCACATGCCATGATATACAGTCTGGTAGGACGTTATGTTTTCCGCAATATACGGACACATTTCCCACATCCTTAATGGAAGAATCCACTGCACTTATCCACACCGCAGCTGGTCCAATGCACTCTGGGACTGTACTCTAAGGTCATGGGGACTTTGTGACCAAAAACAAAAAAAAAGGGCTAAACATGTAGGCCTTACTAGGGTCTGTAGTTACTTCCCTCTGGCTCATGACTGCAGGGCAAAGCAAAAAAAAAAAAAAAAAAAAAAAAAACAGCACCGGAGAGTAGGAAAGTCAAAAACAATCGTTTAGCTCTCGAGCGGACTTCCTGAGTGCCTCAATGGAAAGCCGAGCCATGTATACAGCAAGCTTATTGTTTGTTTCGTGTCTCATGATAGCACTGAAGCCTCTACGGATTCATATTCTTTCCCCAAATTCATTTCTTTTTTGGTGTCTGATGTTGTAAGAGCTTGTAGAGTCTGCAGTCATTTCTCCATTTCAGAAAAAACACTACGGTTCACTACTTTAAACTGTTGTGTGGTACAAATTAATTTGTACTGGTCATTAGGTTTTCTGCCTTTCGACATTGATGAGATGTGATGCGAGATGTCGCATCAGTTACATGTGGCTCAGAAATATCCAGCATGATAGTCTAAACTTAACTCTTCAGACTCTCAGTAACAAACAGCAATAAGCCTCAGTGTGGTTTTGAGGGCTGACTGTCACACTGTGGGCTGGAACTGATACAAACACTGGCACACTTTTCATGCATGAAACCAGCTACATGTGCAGTGTGCTCGGGCAATTAAAGAATAGTATGATCTTTCCTGCTGTGGTGACACTATCTTCTGTACCTTTTTTTATATACAAGCAGTCTTTTACATATGAACATTCACAAATTATGGTAAATAAATGGTAACCGGTAAATAAATACATGCTAAATAAACACACTATGATTTATTATTAAAGCTTGATTGAGGTCAAATTTTCAAGGTCAAATACACAGGAAAAGTACAAATACAAACTAGTGTGTGCAAGTCACAATTAGCCATAAGAATAGATCCTACTCTACATTATTATTATTATTTGTATTATTATTATCATCATCATCATTATCATTGATCAAGATTGGCATTTTTGAAAAATTAGATATTAGATAAATCCTTCTCAGGTTGCTAACATTTTTGTGTACATGCTAATAGCCCTACATTGGTGAAAGAGTATTTGACGTTCAAACAGTAACGCTAACACTATATGGGCCAAAGATTCTGGAGACCCGACCATAAGATTTGTACTGTATTTGCATTTGTACATCCCATTCTACATTTAGTCCCCATTTGCTGTTACAATAACCTTCTTATTCCTATGTGAAGACGTTTCAATAGATGGTGGAGTGATTACGGAGATTTGCACTCGTTCAGCCACAAGGGCTTTAGTAAATTCAGGTACTGATATAGTGTGAGAAAGCCTGCAGAGCAGTTAGTGTTCTAGTTCATCCTGTATAATTGTGTTCCTCAGCTTGGGGGAAAAACACAAAAGGGTGGATTTAAAAAGTCATCTATTTTAGTCATTTTTGTCCTTGTTTTGCTCATTTTTTCCAGTTAAAAACTGAACTAAAAATGGCCCAAATGCATTTTTTTGTATGGCATTCACATTCTGGACTAAGGGTGGTCTGTCTCATCAAAGTTGAGTGATATCTGTGTTCTGGCAGCCAGATTCAGATCAGCATCATTCCACTGCAGTATGTGGGCCAGATGAAGCGCCAAATGTGTACAGAGCATGTTTTGTCCACATTTACTAACGCAAACGAAACTCATCTATCCAATCCAAATATGTCGAAACACTTTAGACATCTAGTGGTTTCACCGTATATAAACACACCTGATATAAGGCTTCGGTCCTAATGTATCAACATTGATAATTATCTGTGGTTCATACAGAACACTGTCCAAATCCAAGTTCTATTTCCTTTCTGATGAACACCCTTTATTTTATCGTAGAAGAGACAGAGTTCCAGCATTCACAGTCATAAAGTCTCAATCCCCCCTACAAGCACCAGTCACTGAGCTCCTACAACAGAGCACAACCTCCATTTGATTTAGGGCACTAAATCACTTTAATCCCTCAGCCGGTGTTTAGCCCAGGTCCTGCCTCTACCGCGGTCAGCCAAATGCGCTGATGTATAAAAGATGGGGGGCTTGCAGGCATCTGCAGCATGCTACTCCTGTCCTCTAACAGAAACACAACACACACCTAGTTCAAGATCGCTCGTTTTGTATTAAGAGAGGAACCGGCATCAATCCAAACTTTATCTAAAGGCAGTGAAAGGACCCCCATCACAGCACCATGGCCCCTGCTTCTGTAGTTTTCAGTTTGTGTATTTAAAAAAATAATGAAAATACACCTCAGTATTGCTTCTAGCTCAAAGTGTGTGTGTGTGTGTGTGTGTGTGTGATGGACCGGACGTATGGTCCAATTCAGGGTGTGTCTCCAACACCAGAACTACAATCCTTTCTGGAGATGATGGAAAGAGGGTTTTACTATGCCAGGTGAAAAAGCAATGCAATAAATGCTAATGGGGAAGCAGGGTAGATTTTCAAGAACAATGTAAAGACAAGGGACCCCATAACACCAGCGAGGGTAAAAAAAAAAAAAAAGTCCTGGTGTGATATGGATATGGACAGAATAAGGAAGTGGAAGGTTTTAAGTGTCACAAACTAGGCTGTACAGGATATTTGTGTGTGTGTGTGTGTGTGTGTGTGTGTGTGTGTGTGTGTGTGTGTGTGTGTGTGTGTGTGTGTGTGTGTGTGTGTGTACTCACCTCCTCTAAAGCGGTCACTGTGTTCCTACAGTGCACCATTCTGGTGGTGAAGTTGGAGGCCGTGGGCGATTTGTAATCTTCATTCGTTTCGGCTACAAACTCCGCTACGGTGATCTGGTCCGGCATCGTACTGTATATTCCTCTTTGTTTGCAAAAAAAAATTTTAATCCGATCTTAATCCCACAGTAGGGCGTGTTTCTCAATTGTCCCGTATTCCCCGATGGAGAAAGCTCATGAAATGGAAGGACGCGCGTCCCGTAGTGAGCTCATTGCTGTATTGTGTGTACCGACCGGAGAATGGGACACATCAGAAGGTCTCTGTCCTGCCACCCCGCACTCGTTTCCTTTCAAAACTGTCGCTAGAAACCGAATCTGGCACGGTTTCCACACTTAAATCCGACCAAAGTTGGCTTGTCTTGGCGCCGTGAAACACTCCGGAGCGTGAGGATCGATGGCTGCACTTGCAGGTCCGCCGCCGGTCAATTCAATGAAAAGCGCAGAGAATTGACAAAAGTGAAGGTGGAAGCAATTCAATGGAACAACGCTGGCCAATGACGAACTCGGACCGCATGCTTCCAGCCAATCAAACGAGTCCGTAGGCGTGACCTCTTTTCCACAACGCACGAGTGGGGAGAGTCTGTTAAAGGTGGAGACTTAGGGAAGAAAATCCCTAGTGTTCACACACAAGACACGCCGCCTGTAACCTTTGTATTCTTTCTAATTCATGTGCCGTTCATGCGTAATACAGTATATCTACATCGACGAATGTTTATGGAAACAATTAAGAAACAAAAAAAAAAACATTCTCAAGTTTTGAGGAAGCTCCCAATGTCAGGTGTGTAATCAAACATGGAGGTCATGTGTGCATCGAGTACAGGGCTTCATCTGTTTTATTTTTTGTTTCCAAAAGCAGTTGGTATAAATTGACATTTCACTTATTGTAAGGTAAAAGTGATCAAATCTGAGTAATGTCCTATGGTTACATAATGGTTCATAATTTAATTCAATTCAATTCAATTTTATTTATAAAGCGCTTTTTACAATGTGTCATCGTCCCAAAGCAGCTTTACGAAATACTAATGTGTGAAAAGTGAAAATCAGTTTAGCACTAATTGTTTCTTGTTAAGCAAGCCGAAGCGACGGTGGCAAGGAAAAACTCCCTGGGAACAGGAAGAAACCTTGAGAGGAACCAGACTCAACAGAGAACCCATCCTCATTTGGGTTGTTAGTGTTGTGTGTGTGGTTGAGGATGTTTATTGTGTGAGGAGTGTATTCACGAATTTGAAGCATCATCAACCGGGTCAATCAATTTCAAAATATTGATAATAAATTAAAAAGTATTTTCTCACCATTGAATTGTAGATGCTTTAATCATTAGTTATGTACAGTGATCTTGTGTGTGCTTTTCTGTCCAATCTAACTGATGAAAGTAACATAAAACAATCCAAAGTGAAAAATGCAACATTGGTAAAGAAACACCAATTTATAGTGCAGTGTTTTTAAGCTCCATAGTGCCACTTTATTTAGTCTGAAAAGAATATCTTGGAATACCTGAAATCTTGTTCTTCCTTCTGTATAGCCTTTGTTAGTATGAAGGGAGATAAGCTACTGGAGTTTGTGTAATCACAGCATGGGGTAAAAGTTCTCCAAATTTAGAACACAGGGCCTGTTAGAGAAGCAAGCGGAGCATTGCAGTCTTCTGCCTGCAGAACAAAAGACTAATTAAAATGATAATGAAATGAGCCACGATCTTGATTACAGCCTTCTTCGCAAAAGTAGGACTTCCCAATTACAGCCAGACATATCATCATTACCATGACAGAAGGCCATTTTCAGGCCAGTAAACAGTCAACTGCCATTCATTTAATTATCAAACTAGAAATACATTTCAAACTAGCTTAAATGTTAAAAAAAATACTCTGCTACAGATTTTCCACTTTGAATGACACTAGTGTGTAATGAATCATTAAATCCAACTAACATTATCTATTTGTTGGATTTGGATGAGCCAGACTATAAGTAGAGGTTTAGTGAATGCCCTGATGGGCCATTTGTTCTATTCTTTTTAGGATTTGCTGACAAATTATCTTCACAGAGACACCAAATTTTCTGCCGTGGCATTAATCCAACAAATGACTCAGAGTGTGTTGTCACATATAAAGCTCGAAAATGGATTTTCCTCACCTAATAGCATGTATTTTAAAAAAAAAGTGCTTTTGTGCAATATGGTACATCTCCCTAAATTAAACATATGCTATCCAGAGCATCAGATACTGTATAGAGCTGCCAAAAGGTTGTGTGCATTGTGCAGCATCTGCTTGTATCCTGCCATGAATGAAAAGCCCAGCAAGGAAGACAAATCAGAATGGCAGAGTCAAATCTGGGGCATCTAGTTTTGCAGTTTCCCTTCAATAGATTTGCATATTGAGGAGTCTTAAAGTCTAAAATCTAAAAATGTGAATCTTCTAGTCAAAAATTTTATACAACAATTTTCAAACCAATATAACTTATTGAGTAAAATTAAATAGTATTGTTGAAATATATGCTTTTATTTGATATCTTTAATCCAATAGAGTATAATATAATCCCAGACCTCAGACGAAAAGATTAGGCATGAGAAAAATGGTCATTATCACCATGTTTTTTTTGTTGTTGTTGTTGTTTTCTTTGTTTTTTACACATATGCAAGGAGCTAGTGAATATATTATATATTCAATACATTCATTCATTCATCTTCTATGGCTATATCTGATCTTCCCTCGGGTCATGGGGAGCCTGTGCCTATCTCAGGCGTCTATGGGCATTAAGAGAGGATACACCCTGGATGGAATGGCAACCCCTAAGCCAATGTGCCCCCTCAATACATTCAATATATTAGTATTTTTTTTGTAATATTCCAAAATGTCATGACTTTTTCCTCTTAATTTTTAAAAAGAAAGTGTTGTCACAGATGATTGGACCACACTGTATATTACATACATTTTCCTTTCAGCATTTCTAAATCGGTTTTAAACGGAAGAACACAAATTATCTCATGTAAACCACTTTCCTTTTTACAGACAAACTTCCTTCCACAATGTGCAATGTGGAGTTAAAAACTCCCATAAACAAAAATAACCATATTTACATAAGCAACCCTAACAGTTACTCTGAAGCCACGAAAAGGAAATCCATTTTTAAAACCAACTTTTTTTTTACTATGAATGTCATATTTAAAAAAAGTTTTTTTTTATTTACACCATAGTAACAGTTTTGCATTACATCAACAATCGTAATTGTATTACATCAATAATTCTTCTTCTACACTGGAAGTGTGTAAAATGTTTTACAACATGAATAGAACATGGAGAAACGAGAATATAATACAAACATAATAGAAAAAGAGAACAAATACATATAGAGCGACCTATAATTTAATGTTCATCATAGACCATTCATTTATACACAAAGAATCCTTAACACAGGGCTTCTCAAACGTTCTGCATCTGGACCACACTGGACAGTGCAAAATGAATTAGTCTATTTGTCGGACTTACGTAGGTCAGACTATGGTTCATTCTATGGTTCATCGTTTATAGGTTTGGTATATTCCCCATTGGGCCATTTTTGTTTTTCTTGTCCGGATCTGATGATGAATAATCTCCATACATACACCGAAACTTCTGCAGGGGCAAAGGACAAAGATCTGACTCAGCTCAGGGCAATGAATTTTGCCTTTGAAAACTACTCTGCATGTGATCACCTATGAAAAAATATGAAATGGTACAATACAATGTTATTCACTGAAACGTCATATATGAACTTGAAACGTAGTCTCTATTTTGAGTCATGTGATAATTTGATGTTTTTGAAAAGATATAGAATAAACAATGTGACTAAAGATAAATGATATTAGAAGCATAATCCCATTTTTTTAAATGGCAGGAAAATGTATACATATTAAAGTATCCAAGTCATCAAGATAATTACTGACAATTATAGACTGCAAAATCAATGCATTTAATAAAGGTACAATAAACTCTGTAGAGCATCTCTTCTGTGCTGTAATGTAAAGTATTATGATTCTATGATTTTAGAATATTATACATGTAAGTATAATATTATGATATGTAACATTAGAATATGTATATTAGGATATACTCTATATAATGCACTGTATTGTAATCCGCCTCAGACTACCATTGAACACATGCATAGTCTTCTTTACAATGGAAATAACAATATGAACCGAATCTACCTTTCTATATTATATTGCACACTGTACCATTTATATATGTACATTCTTTTGTTTCTTGCATTTGCACCACCATAGCTTTGTAAATGTATAATATATGTCTTGTGCCTTTGTGTGTTTTCCACTATATCCATGATTTATGTCATAGGCTGCCTGGAGGACTCAGAGAGTTGGATTGTCATTGTACGGTGTAACAAACTGTTTCTTGTACATATGGCAATAAACTCTGGAATGATAATGTATCTTTTCAAATGCCCTAAGCATCAACATTGACTTTCCATGAGGATTTAGTAAATAATACCATGTCAGGCTGGTAAAGTGACTGAGTGAGTGCAGTGAGTCGAATATGTAGCAGAATGAGCGAAATCAAATGAAACGGCTGTCAGGCAGATCGGTCTAAGAGTATAATGACCTGCCTAATGGGAAATTAATGTAGACTTGTAGACTTCTTACTCTGGTCGGTGGGAAAGGATTCATGCTGGAGTTGTATAGCAGTGACCCAACAATGGGCTATACTACAAGAAAGAGAAAGAGCTCTTTCAGTAACAGACAGTGATGCAATGGATCAGGATGATCTTACTGAAGCCATTTGAGGGTTTTATTCCCTGCACTTTGTCAAAAACCATCCCATCTATCAAATCACCGATATCCAATATTTTCAATGCAATACACTGGAATCATTTTCTTTGTATAGAATCAAATTCTTATGTGTTTTTTAGTTTCATTATCTACTATTGCATGAATGAATGCGTTTATTCTGACATTTTGTTGTTTCATCTATGAGCTCTACCGTCAATGGTTTCACATTGCCATTATTCATCCTGTGAAATATATTATATGAACTCTTGTTATAGGTTCACATTGTTTCGTTTTTGGGGCGAGATTATCTTTGAGTCCATTAGCTTGATTTTGCTTGCAATACATTTTGTTAACTTTGATTGCCACTTAAAAATGTTCTGAGACCAGTCACAATAAAGCTAGTTCCTGCATAGTTAAGTTACACTTCAGACCTTCTTAATAGAAAACATTAAAACAAGCTTTTCTCACATATTCTCACACTACAGGAATGTACAACAGACTTTGTTTGTTTTTTAACAGCATTCTATCCCTATCTGCATTTAAACTTAGACACGTCAAGGATTTGCAAAAGCCAACAGCTTTACTAAATGAGCTTTGCAGCTCCGTGAACAATCAGGAAAACACTGTATTGACTGATTAAGCTGCAGGAGCTGCAAAATTCTTACTCCAACAAACCCCACAGGTACACAGAGTATATTAGCAGAGCAGACCTAGTAATGCACACTGAAGCTAAAAGCTCAAATCAATGGCACTCCATCACAATGTAAGCTTTGGTGGTTTTAGCTGGATTGTTTCGGAAAATCCTCACTGTCTGTAGTGTGTTATAGTAAACCAGCTACTACGTCCTGGGGAAATGCTGTTTCGTCTCACTGTGTACTGCACTGTATATTGTTGAAATGACAATAAAGCCTACTTGACCAGATCTTGGCTTCCTGAGAGTGTGTCCTCTATGTCATTTTTACAGAGCAGGAAATGTCTGTTATACACGATCAAATATTAAATACATAAAGAATGTACTTTGCCACTATTCTGCGGATTCAGAAAGGAAACTATTCGTTATGTTAATTTCTGCACATTTATGGCAGTTGGTAGTCATTCTTATAATTTAATAACTTAAAATTATATAAATGCTACTTCTGAAGAGGTGAAGGTTAAAGGCTTTGCACAGGAGCCCAACAGTGGTGCTGGATTTCAAATCTTGAACTACTAAACTACTGGATGTCTATTGGTGAATCATCATCGCAATTCGAGAAGCAAACAAACAAACTAGGAGGTTTTGATGTGGAGTCAGGGGACCATGTAATATTTTCATAAGTCATTTACAGGCAAATAAATAGCACCTTGCTTATAGTAAACAACTGTAAATATGTTTACCGTAAACACTGTAATGTTATACATGGTATAAAAAAACTCTCGACATTTATTTCGACATTTACATAACAGTATACAAGTGCTGTGATCATGTGACTTTCTGAGCCACCCAAAATAACTGGCGGTTAACTGATCCACTGTAATCTATAGAGGAAGTTATGTCAGGGGTTGAAGTGGTTAATATATCAGTGTAAGTAGATAGGTATTATTGTGGTTGTTACCATATTAGTTATTGTAAAGCTAAACAGTATTTTATTGGCAGCCCTGTTTCCAGGAAAATATACAGTCAATTTTTTGCCTCACAGGTTCTATCAGCTTAAGCCAGGTGTCATTAGAATTCAGTTCAACTTAATCTTGTATACAATATCAAAGCAATGGTCAGGAGCTCAGGGCCTAGAATTTATTATGTGCATCAAATCCCATGTATCTAATCAACATGGCTGCTCTCAGCATCATAAACAAATATAGTGTTTTTTACAGATATACAGAACAATATTATCTTGTCAAATATACAACACTGACTATACAGTTAGCTGGCTGATAGCAAAATACGGACATAATTCTACATTTTTCCCACTTTCCCCTTCAGTTCAGTTGAATCCAGCATATAGGTTTGACTCGAGGTCATGTGATGAGCTGGCAAGCTGGATTTCATTGTGATTTGTAATGGAAATTTGAGAATTCTGGACGCCAATTAATACAATAAAAAGGCTATACTTATACTCATCTTATCCTCATATTGTAACAGATGATAGTGCGCGGGGAGGTAATATGTACTCGGATAGGATAATTGGGTAATTTTCAGGTAATTCTAAAACTGTGAGGAAAAGATATTTATATATTAAGGATCAGTGACACAAAATGTCCTCCAGTTTTTTCAGATCACTGACAGTAAGCCATTCTCTGTCTCTCTCTCTCTCTCTCACTCTCTCTCCCTCTCTCTCTCTCTCTCTATAGGTTCATCAGGTTCACTGAATGTAAATGTCCTACAGGGAAAATAATTGTGGCTCCCAAGAGAGGAGCTGCTCCAAGGAAGGTACCATCATTTCATGTAACCCAGGCAACCGCTAATCATGCTGGGAAATAAGATCTGTCGTTCAGAGATTTGAATTTAATTCTACAACATTTTATAGTACTGCTAATAAAGATGCAGCTGTTTGTTGTGTAACAATATCTTCACCTTTTCACAGCACATCACAATGCAGCATTTTTTACCTTACATCCATCCCGGTAGTGCTAAACAAACCCAGGCGCTGCTACACAACTCAAGAATGCACGAGCTAATTCCACACTGGGGATTTCTTTGCAAGACAGGTACAGAATATGTAATTGGATAAATCGTTAATCAAAGCGCTTGTGTAATACATGAGAAGTTTTATAGGTGCTTTAATTTAATTGTATTGGAAAGCCATGTATAAACAAAGACATACAAATATATAGTGTATTCAGTGGATGTACAGTGCAGTTCAAATGTCTGAGACCTCTTACGCCTGATCCGTGGTTTTTACGTGGACACACCTTCTACTTTAATGGTTTTCTTTTCTATCATGACCATTTACACTGAAGGCATCAAAACTATGAATGAACAAATATAGAATTATGTAGTAAACAAAAAGTATGATATAACTCAAAATATGTTAATTTAGACGATTCATAAAAGCCAACCTTTGACATTGAATACTGCTTTGCCCACTCTTTACATTCTCTCGATGAGCTTCTTGAGGTTGTCACCTGACATGGTTTTCACTACACAGCTGTGCCTTGGGAGGAATCATTTGTGGAATCTCTTGCCTTCTTAATTCGGTTGGGACCATCACTTGTGCTGTGCAGACGTCAGGTTGGCACACAGCTGACAGCCCTATTTGACAACTGTTAGAATTCATATTATGTCAAAGAACCAATCAACCTAAGTAAGGAGAAATGACAGTCCCTTATTACTGTAAGAAGTGCAACTGCCAAAACCATCAAGCACTATAATGAAAATGGCTCGCATGAGGACCGCCAGGAAAAGAAGACCAAAGAGTCACCTCTGCTGCTGAATGTCTCTCCATCAACGGTTCAGAGGAGACCTTGCTTATCAGGCCTTTATGGTCAAATAGCTGTAAAAAGAAACGCTTTGCCTCCACCCGGCGTGCCTTTGTGTAACATGTACATGCATGTTTCCCACTGTGAAGCATGTGGGGAAACATGCATAGAGGAGGAGGTGTTGGGTGCTTTCCTGGTGTTTAAAGGCCAGCATGACTACCATAGTATCCTGCAGCGACATGTCATCCCATCTAGTTTATGTTTAGCTTGACCATCATTTATTTTTCAACAGGACATTGACCTCTAACACACCTCCAGGCTGTACAAGGGCTATTTGACCAAGAAGGAGAGTGATGGAGTACTGTGCCAGATGACCTGGCATCCATGTATGTGTGTGTGTCTCTGTGTGTGTGTGTGTGTGTGTGTGTGTGTGTTGCATTTATTCTAATGTGATATGTTTTTAGGTCAATCAATCAATACATGCTGTCCATAAATAAACATAAGCATGACTTAAGCCTTCTGTACAGTAACGTTTCATAGCAGTATGGATTTATTGATTGCAGTGAGGTAAACCACATTAAATATATTCCCTCTGGGTAAAGACTATTCTGGGAAAAGCTTCTTAGTTCAATTACCAAGCTCCTATAATCAAAAAAGGAGCATACTATTTTCTTTTTTCAGTTTCTTTACCATATTTCTAGTAGTCAAGATTCATGGGAAAATCTAAAATTTTTGGGTGTTAATTTTTCTTCATGTTTATTCTTCAAATAAGGACTTCTTTTGTAGCAGTCCTCTTCTTATTTCATACATAACACTGAGAGGCATGAGAAGGAGACATGAAGGCCTTGTTTATAACTCATACATGTTTCTCACTGAGAAACCAGTGGCAGGGCCCATAATTATGAAACTGGAATAAAAGAGAGGAAGAAACTTTAATCTGTCTTTATCTGTCTTAATTTGTCTTGTTGGTGATAGTGATTAAGCAGGCGCAGTGGATCCTAGTGTACTTTGATCTTTCTTTGGGGTAAAATGAATAAGGTACGCATGACCGATTACTGTACAGCATATACTAGCAAGATTCAATCAGCATCATTCAATGCAGAATGAAAAGGAAATAGTCTGTGTGCTGCTTTCACTGGGTTCAGCTTTTGATCATGAGTAGCCAGTCTCACTTCACTGGTGCCATGTTTATAAAAGAATGGTTCAGAGCGAGATAGAGAGAGCACACACACACACACACACACACACCTGTAATGATTTTCTGTGGAGATTTTCAAAGCTGTAAGGGTCATTGTGCTGGACTCTGGAACTTTCAGAGGGACTTTTTTTGTGCTTGATCATGGCCTCCTCGTCTCCTCTGTGACTGTGCGCTCTGTTTAAGAAAGCACAAAGGGGGAATTCTTCCACAGCTGGGGCAAAGTTGCCATAGAGACGCCCCTGACAACCTGTCATCTCTTCCTGACGAACGTATAATTGGTTCTGCACTTGGGTGCTCAGAAGAGAGAAAATGCTTTGTATATGTAAGTCTAGTGGGGCACGGTGGCGTAGTGGTTAGCACATTCGCCTCACACCGCCAGGATCCGGGTTCGATTCCCGTCTCGGTCATGTGTGTGTGTGGAGTTTGCATGTTCTCTCAGGGGCCCGTGTTGCCTCAGGGGTTTTTCTCTTCTCCGGGTTCTCCGGTTTCCCCCCGGTCCAAAAACATGCATGATAGGTTGATTGGCACCTTGGAAAATTGTCCCTAGTGTATGAATGTGTGTGTGAATGTGTGTGTGTGTGTGTGTGTGCCCTGCGATGGGTTGGCATTCCATCCAGGGTGTATCCTGCCTTAATGCCCATAGACGCCTGAGATAGGCACAGGCTCCCCGTGACCCGATGGAAGATCGGATAAAGCGGTAGAAGATGAATGAATGTTAGTCTATGGGTATCTTTGGTCTCTATACTACTGTCTGTCTTACTGTGACAGTATGTCCAGCTGTCTCTGTCTTCCTTTCTCTCTCTCTCTCTCTCTCTCTCTCTAGGTGTGTCTGTTCCCTCTCTTTATTATCACTTCTATAATAAAATGTAGGATTTATAAATGCTCCATGCAATCGTGGTTAGAGTGGTAGACCTGACACATTGACAAACCATAAATCCCTCACAACAATCCCATTCCTTCCTCGTGTGAGCATTAGTTTACCACATGTAATCGCACATGAGAAAACAACGCAAACAGGCAGATCGTCTTATGTTCTGAAACTGAAAACACATGATCTCAGGTAAATACATCATTGTTTCTCTTTATGATACGTACAAAAAAAACTAACAGGAAACTAAATAAATAATAAGCAAAACCAACATATGGACAAACTTATTGAGTGAAAATAAAAAAGAAGCAAATGAAACATGCATTACTTGTGACGTGTGTGGATTATAACATGCCTCACTATTTTTATTTGCTTTAGAAATGATCAATTCCAGCTTCTTATAATTATTACACACACACACACACACACACACACACACACACACACACACACACACACACACACCCTCATACATCTGAATTCAAATATTCCTTTTCCTCATGTCAGAACAGTTTACAGGCTACAGTCTACCAACACCTGAATAATAAAGAATACTCTTTCTACTAAACAAAAAAAACTGACACAGACTTATATAACAGCTTTTCTGAATATTTTATCAGAGCCTTTGGGCAAAACAGCTAACTGTCATCTAATATTTCCTTTTGTGTATATATATATATATATATATATATATATATATATATATATATATATATATATATCTATATATATATATATGAATAATACTTTGTAAGATATTTTGCTTAAATCTTTTTCATTTCATATTAAATCAATTAAAATTAATTTTCATTAACAAAAAAATCATCCTAGTAGGAAGTGTGACACAATTATAGAAAAGAATGTATTATAGTATAGAAATATTATAATAGTGATGCTTTGCAAGCATCACTAATAAGACACAATATGGCTACATGACATAAATTCACAAGTTTCCTGTGGGTTATCAGGTTTTCTTCCCATGTCCAAAACACAATCTGGCTATTTAAAATTATTTACAAATAATTAACTGATATAAGAAGATAAATGAAAAACTCTATGAACGAGACAATGTGCAATGCATGCACTGCCTCCTAGCGGTCATACAATGTTTCTGTCTCTTGTGAAAATACATGAATCTCTTACCAGAATCAATATAACATTTTTTCTGACATTTAAAATAACACAGAGCAGATAAAAAAAAATTACTATTTACTTCATTTCTACACAAGTTGTTTAATACCATGGGTCTTTAGCCATGGGTGTAATTATTATTGAATCACAAAAAAATTGTTTAAAAAAAGGTAAAAAAAAAAAAAAAGTTACACATTTAATGTATTGCTTTATTAATATTATAATTTTTACATTATTATGTCTATTTAAATTAAACCTGATATAAAATATATAAAAGGAGAAATTCATGAAACGGCACATTTATTAAAATAAAAAACAACTTAATAAATTGATTTTATTGATGCTTGTAATGATGCATGACTCTTTTTTGAAAGTTTTGGAAATATATGAAAATACACAAACAATGATACATGTCCAACACTGGCAGTTCTCATTGTCTTAACATATTATCATATGTCTTAACTCATATGCAACTGTAATATGATTGGTCTCTATTAATGTCAGTGGCTATGTATAGCTCAAATCAAATCATAGATATCAAAGGACACAAATAGTATTGAACTCATGTAGAAAGGGAGGTGCAAAATTAAAAAGCAATCCTGCCCCTTGTCACTTAACATTGATATCAGCTGGTTCATTCATTCATTCATTCATTCATTCATTCATTCATCTTCTACCGATATATCCAATCTTACCTCGGGTCACGGGGAGCCTGTGCCTATCTCAGGCGTCTATGAGCATTAAGGCAGGATACACCCTAGATGGAATGAATGCCAACCCATCACAGGACACACACTCACACACACACACACATTCATACACTAGGGACAATTTTCCAAGGTGCCAATCAACCTACCGTGCATGTTTTTGGACCGGGGGAAACCGGAGAACCCGGAGAAAAACCCCCGGAGGCACGGGGAGAACATGCAAACTCAACACACACATGGCCAAGACAGAATCGAACCCGGACCATGGAGGTGTGAGGCGAACGCTGAACCAGCCACAGCTGGTTCAACTAATAGCCTATATAAAGTTATCATATTACCAAGGTGACACAGAAGAAACATTTCATGATTGGTAAAAAAGAGCTCTCTAAAGACCTTCAAAAACTTATCACTGCAAAGTGATAATACATAAGCAGAATGAACATCATTTCATCATAAACTGGACATGACCAGGTGATCTTTTTAAGATTTTTGACAGAGGTGTGAAAAGAATGAATCAGAAGAATTGTCCAAGAGCCAATGAACACTTGTGGAGAGCTTCAGAAAGACCGCGATTTAGCAGGTATAATTGTTTCAAAGTAATTCCCTTAACCAATATAAGTGTACGCTCACCACACAAGCAGAAAAAGTTGAATGTTTAATCCAGTATGTTGAAACTGGATTAAAGTTAACTCCACAACATTTGGATAAGCCTGTGAATCTGCCAAGATGTCAGCAAAAATATGATCCCAAACACACAGCCATGGAAACGCTAAACTGGTTACAGAGAAAGCAATGAAAGCTGCTATAATCTCCCAGTCAATCACATGACTTGAAATCCAATTAAGAGTCTACCGAAAGCTGGAATTTGTATAATGGGCCAAAATCTACTGCTTTTCTATGACGTATTTAATACATTTCACGTAAGCATGTTCAATGCTTGTATCCCTGTGTCATTTCATTTTATTACACATAAATTAATTTGTGGACATCTACTGTTTGATTTCTTTGCATTTTTGGATTGTAACCAACATCTGGTATCAAATTCCAGGTCAATAGCACATTTAGAATGATATGCTAATCATGTGTGTGTGTATATGTATGACTATAGATTATATATATATATATATATATATTATATTCTGATATATATATATATATATATATATATATATATATATATATATATGATATATATATATATATATATATATATATATATATATATATATATATATATATATATATATATATATATATATATATATATATATATATATATATTATATATATATATATATATATATATATATCTCGTATCTACCTCCATCACTCTCGTGGTGTCTTAGTGGGTTAGCACGTTCGCCTCACACCGCCAGGGTCGGGGTTCGATTCCCGTCTCGGCCATGTGTGTGTGTGGAGTTTGCATGTTCTCCCTGTGCCTCATGGGGTTTTTTCTCCGGGTTCTCCGGTTTTCCCCCCCCCTGGTCCAAAAACATGCACGGTAGGTTTGATTGGCACCTTGGAAAATTGTCCCTAGTGTATGAACGTGTGTGTAAATGTGAGTGTGTGTGTGTGTGTGTGAGACCTGGGCGATGGGTTTGGCATTCCATCCAGGATGTATCCTGCCTTAATGCCCATAGACGCCTGAGATAGGCACAGACTCCGCCGTGACTGGAGGGAAGATCGGATATAGCGGTAGAAGATGAATGAATACATATATATATATACAGTGGCAAGAAAAAGTATGCGAACCTTTTGGAATTTCATGGTTTTCTGAATAAATTTGTCATAAAATGTTATCTGATCTTCATCTAATTCATTGGTATTGACAAACACAATGTGTCTAAAAATAATAACACCAAAAAAATCCAATCTTTCTTGTCTTTATTGAACACAATCATTCAACATTCAAAATGGCAGTGGAAAAAGTAAGTGAAACCTTAGAATGAATAACTGGTTGACCCCCCCTGGCAGCAATAACCTCAACCAGGCGCTTCCTGTAGCTGTGGATCAGACCTGCACATCGCTGAGGAGGAATTTTAGCCCATTCTTCCTGGCAGAACTGCTTTAGCTCTGTCATATTCTTTGGACGTCTCATGTGTATGGCCCTCTTCAAGTCAATCCATAGCATCTCTATTGGGTTGAGGTCTGGGCTCTGACTTGGCCACTCCAAAAGGCGGATTTTGTTTTTCTGAAGCCGTTCTGTTGTGGACGTTCTGTTGCTCCGGTGTTTTGGGTCGTTGTCCTGTTGCATCACCCACTTTCTACACAGTTTCAGCTGATGTACAGACATTCTCACATTATCCTGAAGAATTGTCTGATATACTTGGGAATTCATCTTCCCCTTCAATGATTGCAAGCTGGCCAGGCCCTGATGCAGCAAAGCAAGCCCAAATCATGATTCTTCCTCCACCATACTTTACAGTTGGGATGATGTTTTCATGACGATATGCCGTGCCCTTTCTACGCCAGATGTAGTGCTGTGTGTTTTTTCCAAATAGTTCAATCTTAGTTTCATCAGTCCACAAAACATTTTGCCAATACCGCTGTGGAGTGTCAATGTGCTCTTTTGCAAAATTATGGCGTGCAGCAATGTTCTTTTTAGTAAGCAGCGGCTTCCTTCGCGGTGTCGTGCCGTGGATACCCTGCTTGTTCAGTGTTTTACGTATTGTAGACTCGTGAACAGATATGTTAGCAAGTTCCAATGATGCCTTCAAATCTTTGGCTGTCATTCGGGGTTGTTTCTTTACTTCATTGATGAGTGTTCGTTGTGCTCTTGGTGTCATTTTGACGGGGCGCCCACTTCTAGATAGAATAGCAACAGTCCCAAATTGTCTCCATTTGTAGATTGTTTGTCTAACTGTAGACTGGTGAATTTATAAAGTCTTTGAAATAACTTTGTAACCCTCGCCAGCTTCATGTAAATCAACAATTCTTGATCGTAGGTCCTCTGAAAGCTCTTTTTGGCGAGGCATGGCTCACATAATCATGTTCTTCTTGTGCAGAGCAAACTCCAAAGGTTTGAGGGGTTTTTATCAGTCAAAGTAGCTGTAGTCCACACCTCCAAACTTTATCTTAACAAGACTCCATGTGTGCTAAAACCAATTAGCTCTAAATAGCTTTTTTTGAGGTCATTAACTCAAGGTTTCACTTACTTTTTCCACTGCCATTTTGAATGTTGAATGATTGTGTTCAATAAAGACAAGAAAGATCGGATTTTTTTGTGTTATTATTTTTAGACAAATTGTGTTTGTCAATACCAATGAATTAGATGAAGATCAGATTTATTCAGAAAACCATGAAACTCCAAAAGGTTCACATACTTTTTCTTGCAACTGTATATACACATATATATTGTGTGTGTGTGTGTGTGTGTGTGTGTGTGTGTGTGTGTGTGTGTATAAAACACATTACTTTGTTAATAGCTATAACATCAATCAATACAATGTTTATTATGTGAATATAAAAACCACAAAAACTACAAATGTTTGCAGACACTTGGCCATAAGATTATATGTGCTAAAAGAGACATGTTCCAAACCATACGTCATCGCAATTTGTTAGAGGAAATATTTTCGCTGGTAACTTACAGTATATTAACTTTATTATTTTATTTGATTTCTAATTTTAAAAATATATATAATGAAACCTCTATGAAATGAAATTTCTATGTCCTGCTGACAAACAGTATTTGCATATGTTTTTTTTTTTTAATGTCAAGGGAGAGTAGGAAAAATAGTAAGCAAACCTTTGGGCTAAATTGACCATTCCAGGTAGAAAATGACACAAAATATCATGTTTGTAAAATTCCCAGGCAGCACAACAACGAGCCAACTTCATCCAGTCTAATGATTGTTATAATGTGGGCTTCTTTGCCAACTTTGGTTCAGTGTTGATCCAACATTCATACCCTTTAAAAAAAAACAAAAACAAAAAACAAAATACCACTTTTGGGCCAGCATTGGATCAGCTTTGGCCGATTTGCTATGAATAGAACTCATTTCCCAACGCTGCCACACACCCATGTTGGCACAGTATTGACTAGAAAGAGATTGAGTTCCTTAACAAGGTTTTTCTATGTTTGTTGGAGCAGTCGAGTGTAATACTAATTATAAGCACATTATTGTGTGTGTAGGTTTTTGGTGTTGATAGAATGGAAAGATCAGGGAAAGAACAATGGTTAACCAAAAATAAAGTCTAACTGGCTATGAAAGGAACGCACCAGGCTGAGATTCATCTCTCATCATAAGCACATGGTGGCAGTATCTAGCTGCATTAGAAATCATTGTCAACGATCAGGAAAGATTCTATTTAATTGTGTTGTTTGTCCTCATTATTTATTTCGCAATAATTTTAACATTTTTTAAAAAGCTTTTTAAGCATTTTTAAAAGAGTTTTAGCTAGGTGATACTATCAGCGTGCATTTTATATATACATAAATAAGAAAAAAATACATATATACATATAAAAACATACTCAAGTATAGATCAGGGTCATGGTGGATCCAGCTTTATATATATATATATATATATATATATATATATATATATATATATATATATATATATATATATATATATATATATATATATATATATATATATACACATTCATTCATTCATCTTCTATCTACCGCTATATACGATCTTCCCTCGGGTCACGGGAAGCCTGTGCCTATCTCAGGCGTCTATGGGCATTAAGGCTGGATGCACCCTGAATGGAATGCCAACCCATCGCAGGGCACAAACACTCACACACACACATTTATACACTAGGGACAATTTTTACAAGGTGCCAATCAAGCCTACCATGCATGTTTTTTTTTGGACCCGGGGGGAAACCGGATAACCCGGAGAAAAAAACCCCTGAGGCACGGGGAGAACATGCAAACTCCACACACACATGGCCGAGACGGGACTCGAACCCGGACCCTGGCCCCTGGCGGTGTGAGGCGAACGTGTATGTATGTATATATATATATATATATATATATATATATATATATATATATATATATATATATATATATATATATATATATATATATATCTATATATATATATAGATATAATATATATATATATATATATATATATATATATATATATATATATAAAGCATGATTGTGTGTTTTATTAGCACTGCTGCATGATATTTATTTAGCTGTTTCATAGTAACTATTTCAAAATCTTGTTTGTATCGTTGTTGCCATCCTAAGACCCAAAAACAGAGCTTATTCATGAGCATTTTAACTTCTATCTATTCATGAGCGTTATCAATCTTTTAGATCATTTGCATTTTGCTTCTTGTTGTGATGTGGTAAAAAAAACACATTCAGGAGTGAACAGCTACAACTGTTCACTGGCCATGTTGTTCAACTGTTCACTGGCCATGTTGCTGAGGCGTGGAAAGAATTTCAGAAACGCTGCCGTGGCCGATAGACTCCTATCAAACCCTCACACATCCTCTTCAGTGTCACTGCTGCAGAGTGCTGAGGGTCCCCCACCCAAATAATATCAGGCCCTGTGGTGATCATTTTTTTCTAGCTAGTCCGTATCTAGATTTATATCTAGAAAAAAAAGAAATAGACAGAGTACAGTATATATCTGTATCTGAACCTGCTGAAAAGTTGTGAGTTCAAATCCCTTAAACACCAACATCTCATTTATTTACAGTACACAATATAAGAATGTCTTCTAATATAAATAGTTTTATATGATTTTTAGAACTTTTTTAAAGTCCTACTCTACATGTACAAAAAAAAAATCATGTACACTAGAAATATTCTTCACACTTATTACTGCGCTATAAGCCAGGCAGAGCGGTGAGCTGGGTGGGCCGGGTCAAGTACTAATGGGTGGGAACGGACTGCGCAACCACGCCTTACACGGGTTATGTACAAATAGCTTTCTCCGCGGTTTGTAAGGGCACTTCTTTGGGCGAGAAAACCATTCTGACCCTACCCGCCTATGTAGTGCACTATGTATGCATTTAGGTACGAGCAGTGGTTTGGAGCTGTTGCGCCTCGGACAAATTCCTGAGCGGAAAGCTTCAGAGCCGCGCAAGTGAGGCGGCCAGCGCGCTGAGGAGGAGGAGGAGGAGGAGGAGGAGGAGAAGAGAGGGAGGGGAGAAAAGAAGAGAAGAGAGAGAGAGAGAGCGAGCGAGTGAGAGAGAGGCAGGAAAAAGAGAAGGAAAGGCGACTGGGTAGGGGGATTCAAGGGATTTATTTTTTTCTTTCGGAGGTGAAAGTAAAGGACAGTCATGGCTACTGAGACGACGTCTTGTACAGGCTCCACTCTACTGCAGCCTCTCAGCGACATGATTGACCTTCCCCTGGATCAGGTAAACTGCCAGGTCTTTATTCATCAACTGTTCCGTTAAAAAAAAAAAAAAGCTAATTCTGATGTCCGAACTAGCAGGCTAGCGTTCTCCTTCCCATCCCACTGTTTTGGAAAGTGCTTGTTTGTGTAATGGGTTTTGTCCACACACGAGTGCACTTAGGCAGGGGGAAGCCACTGCATGTCGTCCTTATTTCAGTACTTCTCCTCCAAGAGTCATGCTTTACACCAGAGCTAGCTGTGGGACAGAGCAAGCTAACCATCTGACATTAAATAAGACTTAGTCTTGTGATGACAGCAGCACTCCAACATGTTGGGTGTGTCCGATCTGCTCAATTGAACACGGGATAGTAAATTATTAACACGGCTCAAATAGCCCACCCGTCTGTCTGTGTGTGTGTGTGTGTGTGTGTGTGTGTGTGTGTGTGTGTGTGTTTTATACATTTCACTCATCTGGGTGTGCTGTTAATTTACACGACTAAAGCCCAGTGTGGACTTATGTGTAGTGTTTTTGTTTTGTTTAGAAGGATCACATGGAGGTTCATCTGTCGTCACAGTTAATATATTTCACATATGTATTACATTTATTTAATCTGTAAATCGACTGGGGGGGGGGACACGCTGTAATTAAACACTTGGTTCTAAAATCCTTTGAGAAAAAGAAATTGAATTAAAGGTTGTACACAACACAAAAGGATATATTAAAGAGTGTCATTACAAAAAAAAAAACATCCCATAGTTCCAGTGGTTGCGGTTGAGGGAAGTTTATTCAGCCGTGTGTGTGTGTGTGTGTGTGTGTGTGTGTGTATGTGTGTGTGTGTGTCAGGTTTGTGTTGAATTTGGGACATTGGCTCCGGTGAATGCCGGTGCTAATAAGCGACATGGTTGGACGATAATGTACATTAGATGAGACAAAACACTATGGAAAGTTGTTTTCGCCGACATTCTGTTTGTGGGAATTGTCAGTCTTTGAACTGCTTGACAACGGTAACGTGAGGTGTTTCTCTGCCAGTTTGTTTGCAGAACACCAGTTATGTAAACACCGGTAATCCAACCCGACAGGCAGGATAAGTGCGATGAGCAATTCGTCAATAAATAGACCAGCTGTAATAAGCGTAGACTCGACCCCGGCCTTCCAAACACACCCGTCACATATCCGAACACACCGGGCGAAACTCCCTTTGACTAATCGATTAGCGCGAGTCAGCTGTGCCAATCCGTGTGCCGTCCGTTCTCATCCCTTCTCTTCTTAGCTTCTCAATCAGACTTTCGGTTGCTGACATGCAGGAATGCATGCGTTCCATCTCCACCCATAGTCTGGAATGTAGAGGAAGAAAGAGATTCTGTCCCACCGAAAACAAAGAAAGAACAATAAACATCAACTTTCTCATGCAGGGTAATTTTTGTCCTATTTTTTGACCTGTAACGTGTTCCTGTGATTGTTTGTTTTGCATTTATGAGATAAATTTATAAATATCACAACTATACAACTGAGGGTTAGGGCCTTGCTCATGGTCTCAGGAGTGATGGTGCTGGGATTTGAACTCACAACCCTTTGATGTTGTTGAGTGTGTTCACTGGGAATGAAGCTTGGACTCGACAGCTACATCTCATAAATTCGGTTAATATTATTATATCAGCGCAACCACTTAAGAATCTCCTTATAGTACAGAGACATGTTAATATCTACTCCCTTCTGCACTTCACCACATTGCAGAGTTTTAGCGCTTATTGAAGTGTAAAAACTGATTACGAGCATCCTGCTGAGAAACTTGTTTCTTCCTGATTGATGCTGTGACTTATTAAGCCGTATTGCGCTACAGTATTCAAACCTGCAGGTGGTCATTTTGGTAACCGATACCTCTAACGATAATGAATTCAGGGGTGCTGAGCATTTCAGGAACAAGATAGAGGATTCAGGATGTGACACAGCATAATCACACACTCCTTCATATTTCGGGGAGAGAAAGTAAGAGAGATTTATTGGAAAGATAACCATTAAAGTGGCAGACTAAAATATTAGGACTTTTCTAGCCATTTTTGTCTTTCCCAAACTAACCATAAACAAACAACACAGTTGTTTAGTCAGCATTAGAATTTCCCTTCACTTGAAAAATGAACTAGGAGACCCAAACCTGTTGCGGCAAAGCTCAGTGAAGACATTCTTTTTGCATGGATCGGACTGAAAGATCTCCGAGCTTTGAACTCTGAATGAATTGGATTGTTGATTGCACCCAGGACTCTTCCCTAGATTTCATTAATGCTATTATATCCGAATGATATAATATAATATATATAATACCTAGGGGACAAACCTAAATATAGTGGTTGTGATTTTGCGAAACATCAATGTAGGGAATTTTTCTATGTATAAGAAAACTTGTACAAGCCCCTGTACAAGCCTTCAATCAGTCCTGGGTGTGAACATGGCCAAGATGTGAAAGCACACAAAAACCATTTTGTGATGGTTTTGGTTCAAGCACTCTTCTGAATCACTGGCCAAACTTTTTTTTCTCTCTCTCCTTCTTGGTACTCCTTGGCACTGTTTTTCTTAAAGACCACACTTGCACATGCACATGAAGTCCGTTTCGCTGCAGCTATCTAGAAACGATCAGTAATTACATTTAGCCACATCTTCAGAAGGTCAAATACCCAACATATCAAACACAGCGCCTAACTGACTGAATTGTGGTCTTTAAAACAGTCATTGTGCCTTTTGGATTAGGTGGCATTATATTGATTAGGGTCTCCTTTAGCCCTTTCCGTTTTTGGCGGGTTTGTGTGTAGCGTATGCTCATGTCTGTTCTTCCTCCTGGCTTTTTTACACTCTGATTTCTCAGAGGAGGCAGAGGCTCTCTCCTTTGACTTAATCGCATGCGTCTCGGGAGCGACTTGCTTCGATTGATTTCTGTCTGCTGTACCGCTCTGCCATGTTAGTAATGTTATTTCTCCCCTGATGCACGAGAGTTCGTTTAGGTCATTACTGAGTTAGAATTACACGACCTGACGTCTTTGCAGAAGCATTCATTAATGATGCGTTGAGCCTGTAGGACTTTCCGGAAATGTGCGCCTTTTCTTCAGAGCTCAGTGTGAGACTTAAGGAGACTTACTGTACTTTCAGCAGGCTTGACTCTCAAGCTTTCTCTGAATGTGGTTTGGATTTGTGAAAAAACCTCTTATAGACGTTCTATATAGACAAAAGTTTAGGTGAGAGCGCTGTAGCAGAGATCTTCCACACCAACCCTTGAAACGTAGATCAAGTGAAGAATAAATGTAACGCTACTGCATTGAAAAACACTGATGTGTGCGTGCTACTTTGTGGTAACAGTTTGCAGAAGAGCAACATATGGCTGGAAAAGGCTCGACACTTTTATCAGTGTATGGCTTGAAACGCCTTTTCATATAGTCGTAATATTGAAATGATCTCGGCATGCACAATAAATCCGCGACTTATTTACATCTGCGTTTTCCTGGCGATATTCAGATATTTTTTTAAAGAATAAATCTTTTGAAAGATACAGTGTGGAAATGTGTCCGCTATTTTTTGGCTGTGCCGCTGTAATGTTTATCCCACAGGGCCACACACACCTCCCCATTCAACAGTTTTTAGTGAGAGAAATGAGTAATCTGTCTCAAGCGAGACGAAATGAAAGAAGCTTGTTTTGTCTGGGCTCCAATAAACGAAAGTACACATCATTTTCAAGTGAAATCATAAATAATTCAGAAAACTCGCAATGCAGGTGTGGCGAAGGCTACAGACAACGACAGGTGTTGCATGCGCATGAGTTCAATGGGCTCACCTCAGCTCGGTGGTGATGTACAAGATGACAAGTTTTACAGGACTGACAAAATTTCGAAAGCATCTTTCACTGTAGGTGGAGATGAAGCGTGATGGTGGAAGCACCGTTATTAAAGGCTAATCAGAAAAGCAAAAATAATCACCATATTTGAGTGGGCCGATTGGACTTTTAAATGGATTTTAAGGTCAGTAACCTTTTCCCATTTGAAGATTATTTCAAGGAAATTCCTGGCGTACAAAGGAACAGCATGAAGGATAAGACTCGCTGGAAGTGCGAGAGATGTTATTAGGGATTGTTTAATTGCTAATAAGCAATAATTTGTTCAAAATAATGATTTCTTGGAAACTATAGTTGCACTACATAAAGTGACTGCTTCCTGACTCGAAAAAAAGCCTGAAAATGGTTAGATGGAACTGAATAATATGCATTAGAGTAGGGCGAGTTATTGTGCCACTCCTGATTCGTGCGATTGGTCCGCAGCCACGAGTTTTGCCTAAAATGACACGCCCAGGATAAGCATACGCCTGGCCTTTTAGTTCATTTTCGCATCGTGTATGAGGGAGGAACGTAGCCTAGCAACTAGCGGCTTCTGACACGCAAGTCATTTCTGTCCTGTGAATCCGACACCTGGAGCAAGCCTGACAGGACAAAGCGGGTTATGCTGAGGGTTTCTCCATCTAGGACAGGCCCTGCATCTCCTGCTTCAGTGGATCCTTCAGGGCAGTTTTTTAAAAATGGTGTAGAGAACAAGGTCCATGACTGTGATGGATGAACAAAGAGGCTGTAAATGCAAGCACAAGACAAGAGAACACAACACACACACACACACACACACACACACACACATCAGATTCAAAGCCATTAATTAAATATCACGGATTAATGAAACAGCCACGTGATGAAAGAAGAGGTTGCGAGTGAAATTTATTGCATTTTATATTACATTTGATAAGTATATGCACCTTTGAACACTGACCACTGCTCATTACTCTTGTAGCACTTCTCCTGCACCTTTAAAACCATTTTTTAAAATAAAGCCATTAGAGAGCAATGCTGCTGGGAGAAATTGTATTAATTGTAGAGAGGGTGTTTATTCTGCAATGGGAAAATGAAAGCACTGGACACCTAGCATAACAATACAGTAGTTCCCTGGATAGCCCGAGGTCACTTTCCAAGACCCGTCGCAATCAAGTATATAAACAGCAAAAAAAACCCATAGAAAATGTGAACCGAAAATATGCCCCGCCCCCCCCCCACCTTGCGTTTAGCATTCAGAGAACATTTTTTTTTTTGCTTTGTAGTTTTTCCAATTACATTTCACGAAATCAAAACATTCTAATATAAAAAAAATCACTCGTACAAAAAGTATTTGAACATATTATAATAATTAAATATAAAATATTAAAATAATATTAATTTCACTGTGTTCCTATTGGCTACAAAACCATTGCTTGCTGATTGGCTGAGATTACTTAGAGAAATTTTGGTATTGTAAAGTATTGCACTTAAATAGCAATTTATTACTTGATATGAATAATATTCAGGGGGCACTGTGGCTTAGTGGCTAGCATGTTCGCCTCACACCTCCAGGGTTGGGAGTTTGGTTCCAGGGGGTATTTCTCCTGGTTCTCGGGTTTCACTTCCCCCAGTCCAAAAACTAGGTTTATTAGCGTAAATGGAAAGTTGTCCATAGTGTGTGAATGTGAGTGTGTGTGCGCCCTGCGATGGATTGCCATTCCATACAATGTGTGTCCTGCCTTGATTCCTGAAGATGCCTGACATAGGCACAGGTTTTTTTAAAGTAAAATTTCTTAGTGAAAATATAGTCTCTTTGCAAATACATAATATTTTGATACGCTTGCGATATAAATGTCGATATGTTCCCTACGAGACGTCACAAAATTTCTGAGTCAGAATCACAAATCACTAGTTAATTATTTTCATGCGTACATGGCTGACTACATGGATAAAAGTATTCTACAATGATTCTATGTAAAAGTACTCCACTAATTCGATGAGTATTAAAATCAAGGCAGTAACTGTACATGCGGAAGCCCAGGGTAAAGTCTGCCTTCCAGTTCTGATCCCAACAGCTTGTGGAAGATAATCTGGGTGTGCTGGTTAGATTGGATTGGATCAAGCTCCATGAATTAATTCAAATGTGTGTCCAGTGTACAGTTCCATGTGAATGAACTGGATTATATGCACAATATATATGTTTGAACATCCAGCGGGACTGGATCATATTATTTTAGTGTTGGAATATTTCTGTAACCCCACACATTGTCCAATCCCGATTAGATTTCTAGATCATATCAAGTAGTAACTAATCGTATTAATTAATGTGAACCGATCACATTCACTCAACGTAACTCACAAAAATAGAATAGATAGGTTTTGCAAGATTAAGTTTATATCAGAAATATTTTACTGAAATATTTATACCAAGACCAATACCATATAAATTGCATTGTAGGAGTCTATATTATTATTATTATTATTATTATTATTATTATTATGGTTGTTGAATGCAAGAAAAACAAACCTGCGAGCTTTCTGACAAAAAAATAATAATCAAAATTAATAATCATGTCCTCGAAACAGACAATTGTTTGTTCTATTTCTTAAGAAAGCCAAGCTTGTTTGTTATCAGGACACGGGCACTATAAATAAATAACAAAAAACACTATTTATCCCAGTATGGCATTTTTAACATTCATTTAAACAAATACAAATATGTAAATGAGACACACTTCCACTCCCCATATCAAACCTTCTATCAGATAAGATTTGGATCGACACACACACATACACACAAACACACACACACACACACACAAAGTGTGTGTATCGCGCAGTAGGACTATATTTATTTGCCACCTCAGTACCCTGAGTGAAGCCTTGATCACTGGCCTTTTTATAGCAGCGCACAAAAGGCTTCCCTCGCCGTAACGCAACGCGCCTACACAACTCTGCATGCGACAAGAAGCCGCGTGAGGCTTCAGAGAATCGAGTAGCGGAACATCTCTTGATAACTAATAGAGGATAATAGAGAACATGAAATGTACCATGAACAATTTACTTGCTCTCTCCTCTTTCTCCCAGAGACATCATGCATTATGGTGTTGTTTGTATGAGGGATGCAGTGTGATGTTCAGCGGGAACAGACAAGCGGTTGCCGGCTTTTCTTTTTCTCACGCTCATCCCTCGGTCTCTCGCAGAAGGAACGAGGATAAGATTCCACGCTTCAGATAATAGTGAAGGAGGGAATAAAAATGGTTCAAGGACATGAACATAGGGGATTATTTTACAGTAGCAGCTCCTCCAGATTTGTTCTAAAATATATTCTTTTACATTCTAAAACAACCTGTCAATCCGGATGATTATGTTCTCCTACTGTTTATTAAAAACAGGACTGTGTTCATTTTATGCATTTATAGTTATAGAAAGAAGGTATACATTTTAAATGGCATGGCGGTGAAGAAGCTCCTGTCACTGAGAAACCCCAAAGTCTTCAAGAGATTTGGAATCTGAGCAACAATAGGAAGGAGACTCCTCCCAGAGATGATAAATGAACATCGCCTCAGTTAACAGCTTGTTAGTGTAACGATGTCATTTGCTTTAGCGCCAGAGTGAGTTCTGTTACAGAAGATCCATCAGCACTGCTGGCCAATCAGATTTTGAGAATTGTAAGTGCTATAACGAAAAGGATCTGTCTTACATTCACATACATTTACATACACATATGCATATATGTATACATACGGGGTTTTGTATCGGTCATTAGACATAATATTGCAATAATTTTGACAACGATGTAAAATGTGAAAATATGGTGAATATCGAATATTTCAAATTCAAGCATACGTTCCCAAAAGAACGCAATATTACGCTCCGTTACATATTAATGCGCAAGAGACGTGTCCGGGTTTTAGAAAATTGGAGCAAAATGAAGATGTGAAACAACACAGATGTGGAGAACGGGTGGGGGGATTATGCATTAGTCCCCCAAAGGAACATTGGGGTTTTTTTTTTTGGCAAAAGAAAATCATGTTTTTTTTTTGTTTTTTATTTATTTAAAAGCAGTACAAACAAAATTTTTTAAATATCGATGTCAGATTTTTTTTTATAGACTCTGTAGATATTTTTATAGACACCAATCCGCTTTCTCTGGGTTTGTGAGCTGTTTTCATGCAGTTTCAATCGTAGCCTGTGTGTCTGGGATCAGCTTCCTCCTTTAAAACAAAAAAAGCAGACAGTGACAATATTACTGGCAACATATTATTATATTCTCGCTCAATAAACTTTGTGCTGGGCTTTTAGCAGACCTGCCATACTGTGACAGAAATATCTGTTTAACAGGCGTCCTGTTGCTTTCACTTCTCGTTTGCTGCTTGTGCTTGGCAGACAGCGCTTAAAAAGCGTTTTTATTTTTAAACGCGTCCGATTAGTTTTTATTTCCACGTATAACCGCTGTGTCATTTCTGGTTGCCAAAGTGGCATACATTGTTCACAGGCAATACACAGTGGCTATAAGGTTACACTGGCTGTATTTGTTAGTGTGTGTGTGTGTGTGTTTTAAGATGTGTTACCGTCTGTAAGATAAGACCTTTTTTCTATAATGATATATTCTATAATTATATTAATTATACGGTGTGCAAATACATTCATTCATTCATCTTCTACCGCTTCAAATTTTCTCATCTAATCTTTACACCTTCTACCGCCGTTTTATCCGATCTTCCCTCGGGTCACGGGGAGTCTGTGCCTATTAGGCGTCTATGGGCATTAAGGCAGGATACACCCTGGATGGAATGCCAACCCATCACAGGACACACACACACACACACACACACACACACACACACACACACACACACACACACACACACACACACACTCATACACATTCATACACTAGGGACAATTTTCCAAGGTGCCAATCAACCTACCGTGCATGTTTTTGGACCGGGAGGAAGCCCAGAGAACCCGGAGAAAAACCCCCTGAAGCACGAGAACATGCAAACTCCACACACACACACACATGGCCG
This sequence comes from Kryptopterus vitreolus, assembly GCA_030449085.1. Lineage (NCBI taxonomy): Eukaryota > Metazoa > Chordata > Actinopteri > Siluriformes > Siluridae > Kryptopterus > Kryptopterus vitreolus. The sequence continues at coordinate 11,834,454 of JACRUU010000012.1, read as the reverse complement.
AGACGGAAATCGAACCTGGACCATGGCGGTGTGAGGCGAACGTGCTAACCACTAAGCCACCGTGCCCCCCTGTGCAAATCCAAAAAAAAAAAAAAGTGTCTGTTGTGAACAAATCCTCTTTTTACCTCACTTGTTTTCTATAAAAGGGAATTACAATGAAAGCAAGAGGTTTGCTCATCTCATTATCATTATTAGCTGGTCCAAAGCTGTTAAAATATTCATATTCAAAGTGATGCCAAAGAGAGCAACACTGTTTTTTTTTGTCAGTCATGAAGAGGAAGGAAAGCTCCGGTTATCTGTGAGATCGTGTCCGTAGAAGAGAGTGAATAGCACTTGCCTAAGTCTAAATGGGGGATTTTTGTTAAAATTGTATTATGGAAATATCTCAAAATATGACACAAAATCCCTCGTAGGAAACCTTACATCCTGAGAGAGGAGCATGTCATAGAAAAAAAAACAGCAACAAATTTATGAACATCGGCGTGAACATACACTATACAGACACCTGGCCTTTCTAGCCATATGCCATTCTGTAACAGTAACAGTCTGTTACTTTAAAATTAGAAGTGCACACGTGTATAGTATATGTTTCAAGCTGCAGTATTACATTTTCCTTTTACTTGAACTAGGAGATCTAAACCTGTTCCTCCATGAGTCTGTTCACAACATTAGATCCTTAGACCTAGAGCTGGGTAATTAATCGTTATTATCTATTAATTTGAGTTTATGTCAAAGTTGAAAAAAAAAAAAGAAATTAGATTTTATGATTTCACCTTGGTTTGGCACAGCGAGCTTCAGTAGCTCGCCCCGCATTACACATATGAAACACAGCATAGCAGGGCGCTCTGACGAATCCAAAGGCGCAGTTTCATCAATCGTATGGAAATGCTTCGGGTTTGCACCTTCAGACGTTCAACAAGCTAAAGCACGTTGTAAAGTTTGTGGCAACTAAAGAAAGCAGCACGACTAATTTATTCCATCACCTAAAAAAGAACCACCTTGTTGAATGAGGAGGCGAGTGTGGCGCTGCGGGGTAAACATGACAACGGCAGCCCCAAAACATCTGCTGAAAACGGGTCAACGTAGCGGACACGTTTTCCCACTGTATCCAAAATCGAAAATTTTGTCTAAAAAAATCGGAGACTCTTTTTATAGGACATGGGGGACACGGTGGCTTAGTGGTTAACACATTCGCCTCACACCTCCATGGTCGGGGTACGATTCCCGTCTCGGCCATGTGTGTGTGTGTGCCCTGCAATGGCTTGGCATTCCATCCAGTGTGTATCCTGCCTTAATGCCCATAGATACTTGAGATAGGCACAGGCTCCCCGTGACCCGAGGGAAGATCGGAAATAGCGGTAAAAGATGAATGAATGAATGAATTTATAGGACATGTCACGTCTGCTCTAGCTTGAGGATATGGTTTACTTGGGTTTGAATGAAATAAAATCTTGAGCCTGGTATAAAGCTCTATGGAAACACCTTTGGGAAGAATTGAAATACAGACCACCTCACTAGAATGTATGTCGGTCCCTGTTTTTGCTAACAACCTTGTGACTGAATAGGTAGAAATCTACAAGATCTAGTGGAATATCTTCTCGGAAGAGTGGAGGTTGTTATAAGAGCAAATGTGGAGTGAACTGTAGCTTTCCCACAGATTCATCTGAAATTCATGATTAACAATTCGATGGTCCAGACCCAGGAGAAGACCTCCATTTCTGGTTATTAAGGCGAATAAGGAAAGGCTGTAATAACATTGCCATGTGTGCAGACAGGAACTGACGGCTCTGTTGTGCAAATCCGGCCTCAGTGCCTTACATAGTAGACATACCAACACATCCTCCTGTAAGACTATAACGTCAGAGCTTCCAGACGGCCTTTATCCTCGAATTCTACACATTATCAGCAGAAACACATCTAAGATACAGTATCAGTCTAGACATATTGCCATCACATAGGGTTTGGGTTATATTTAGTTTCTAGTCTTGTAAATAAGAGCAGGTTAATGGACAGCTGGTCAGATGAGGTTTTGAGATAATGGCCAGGTTGGAGTAGTCCTGAGAGGACGTTATGAAGCCCGGTGCTGTTTGTACAGGTTCAGCGAGTCCTTCCTGAGACCTGCTGTGTTCTTACATGCTGAGTAACACCTCAATAATCTCAGTCTTTCTTGCAAATCTTCCAAGAAAGTTGACGTTAATGTAAGAAGTAGATTCTTTTCCCACTACAGAAAAGCCTGAAGCAAATAGGCAGGGCTTGAGGAACTGCTTTTTGTTTTTTTTTGTATGCCTAATGGCAGAGTTATGAGAGTTGTGTAAGGGATTTACTGAGCTTTGGCGCAGCTTCCTGTTGGAACCGTGGCTTGGACAGCATCACTTACAAATGGGCTGCTATCAGATGGTCCCAGTTTAATAGGATGCGTGGCCAAGTGGAGAGCTGATGAGTCGAAACTGTTTACTTCACTGCTCTACAAGTGTTTCTTAAAGACTGCAGATAGTTTTAAAGATCACTTGGGACATGGATCAAGATAAAGTTACTGTCAAACATACACCTAGGCATCCTAAAGGAATTTGAGTATATGAAAGGATTTCCTGCTGTCAGAGTGCAAGGAGAGGACCTATGTAAGGGAGGTGATAGCTCAATGGTTAAGGCTCTGGGTTACTGATTGGAAGGTCTGGGTTCAAGCCCTGGTGTCACCAAGCTGCTATGGGGCCCCTGAGCAAGACTTTCAACCCTCAGTGAAACAGGGCCAAGACTGACCCCAGCTACTAACATGTGAAGAAAGAATTTCACTGTGCTGTCTTTTTTGTGACTGGTTTAATGTCAGACAGTGTTTTCACGGACCAACCTTTACGGTGTGGCGGATGAATACAACAAAATAAAATGATGCGACCGTCATCAATGCTGGTAATTTAATGCAGAATGCTTGGTCTCCAAGTGGCGAAGCAGGTTTTTGAAAGCCAGAGCGATTTTTTTTTTACCCTGTGCAAAGAAACTTTTGTTAGCTTGTGGGTTTTAATTTAGTGCTAATGTATTATGTGTTAGTGGCCAGAGCAGCCCCTTTAAGAAGGTAGCGGATGGAGGAAAGACATGTGACCAAAGCAAACATCTTGACATCTTGAAAATCCTGTGATTTTCCAAAATAAAACATCAGATATAAAATAAAACGGAAATAATGTAAGTTAGGTATTCTTTGTGTCCTGGTACCTATTGGGCTACGGACTGGTACCAGTCTGAGACCACTGCAGTAAAGTGTAGGTTACAAGTAGAAAACACTTTGCTTTCTTTTTCCCTCCGATCAATCTTGTGCATTCAGCTACAGTTTATGCAGGAATTACTGTAGAATTCTGTGCCAAAGATACAAATGTAACCCTCCATGAAATCCACAGAAGTATATAATAGAACATTTCTCTCATATTGGAAACAAGGGTAACTTGATCCTAAGGTGAGTTGGTTTATGTTCCCCAAACTTCCCGAGGGGGGCGATCACAATTCCACAATTCACAATAAGAGTTCGTAGTTTACTGCCAACTGAGGTAAAGCTGTCAGTAAACTAACAACTCTTGTTGTTAAATGCGTTATAAATCATTATTATAACACTTTAACGCAGGAACCTTTTGTGAAAAATGACAGCATCAGGAATTTTGCTATATGTTATGTTATGCTAACCAGGCAGCATGTTCTTTGATTCTGATTTCGTATTCTATTCCAGCTGTGTTGTAGAAAACTGAGGGGAGAGCGAATAAATCAGTGCTTCGTTTGTCTTGTAATTTCTGAAGCGCTCATGCCGTGTAAAACCTCTTCAGGTGATACAAGTACCAATTAAGGAGTATTGCACCTTCTGCTTCGCGCGTCAAAGGCAATAAGATTCACACTCGTTACCTCAGGTTCACGTTACTGTGTTTCTGATTTGAACGTTTTTAGCATTTGTTTAAATGAACAATTTAAATGAACAATTTCAGAAATAACGAGCTTTATTGCCAAGTATGTTTGCACATACAAGGAATATGTTTTCACTTGCAACACAAAAGCACAAAAGGTGTGATTGTCGATTTTATAAAGGAAATGTATTATTATTTATTATTATAAAGAAAAAAGTATTATTGCACAGAAAAGTACAGCTTATTAAAAAGTTTTTTTTTTTATGTTTATTGGACAATAGGAAGAGCATTTACATGTTCATGAGAGAAATTTCCGTAGAGAAGTACAAATCCCCTAAAATGGACAAAAAATACATTCTAATTATATGTGTGTAACTAAATGACCATCTGTTAACAGAGCAGAAGTACATAAATGTTACCACATCATTCAATGGTTTTGTGTTTGTATTTATGTCTATGTTTCATACAGTAGGTTTCTCTCGAACTCACTGTTTGCTTACTCTGCTGCTGTTTTTCCTTTTTTTTTTTTTTGGTTTAAAAGGAAGGATTATCTGTCTTCCCCCAGCTGTCAGCAGTGTTCAGCATAACACTCCATTGTTCATCCAGAAAATGCCAGCAATACAGATCAGGCGTGCTGGTTTTTAAAGCACAGTTTGCTGCTGTTTTGTGCCGGTTGCCCGGGAGCCCAGTTCAGCAGCGATCTGGCGTGCCGAGTAGAAGTTTTGTTAAAACAGATGGGCTTGTTTGTTCGGTTGGAGCAGTTGGCGAATCATAAAACTTGATTCCTCATAGTGTTCAGGATCTATTGAAGCGCTGACTGCCAGCAAATAGCTTCAAACTCCCGAATATCCTCGTGCGAAGAAAAACGGGATTTGCAGCATTTGTTTCATGTGATTTTAATAACACAACAAATTTAACACTTTTTTTCCCCCTGGATTTAAAATTATTGGCACCCCCACAGACACACTCACTATATCAAGAACCTTCATTCTGTAAAACAGCACAATGTAAGACTGAGATTGTGTGTCGTTCTTTGATTATTGCTAAGTTTTAATTTTATTTATTTAATTAATTTAATTTCCTTGTTTTGGATTCAGCCTCTCATAACATGCATTTGCAGTATAACTTTATATTAGGGCATTCAAAGTTAAAAGTTCATTATAACGGCACTAATTTTGTTAACATGCGATTTATTTTATTACATTTACATTTGTGGCATTTGGCAGACGCCCTTATCCAGAGTGACTGACAACTGAGCGATTGATGGTTAAGGGCCTTGCTCAAGGGCCCACTAGTGGCAGCTTGGTGATTGTGGGGTTTGAATCTGCGATCTTCTAGTCCAGAGGCCAACACCTTACCACTAAGCCACCACCTCCCACACCTTATTAACGCACCGCGCATTACTATGTGAGAGATCTGCTCCTTCACTCTGCATTGTGTTTGTGAATGAACGAGATCCCGACAATAAAGACCTCTCTATGGACTTTTCGTTGTGGACAAATAAAAAACCCAAATGAATAAAGAAACTTCAGTCCGTGGCCTCCCCAGATAATTTCAGCATTGACCTTTCCTCCACTGTTCTTACCACTTGTAATGTTAGGATGGAATATAAAAGAGGCAATGGATGTGTTTTAATACCACAAAAAAAAACAAAACAAACAACGTGCATCCACTTACGCTTCCTAAATTTCTCCTGAATTACTCCTATTAGATGCGCATTCACAACAGGTCTGATCTACTCACTATATTACCGTATATATTACTGTATGTAATCTTAACATATCACCAGTTTATATGGAAAGCAACCGGAACATAATTGTTAAAGGAGCCACGCACCATATTTAACAATTAAACAACAACTAAAATAGATTGCTTAGACATTTATAAGAAATTAATTGATATACAACTTAGAAGAATAATTTCCATGAGTGAAATACATATAAAAGAATTAATCATTTTATTCAGACTGACTTTGAATGAGCTTTATATATTTATATAATCTATCACATTTAGTTATATTATTAAAAACAGTATTAAGTATGGTACATTGAGAACAGAAAAATATGCTCATAACAAGTGACAATAATGCGATTAAATATGTTTATCCATTGACAGCCCTACTTTATACAGTCGTTTTTTTTAGGTCTTGTATCTTTTTTTATGTCTTTAATTTATGGTCAATGGTTTCCTGTACATATGTCATTAAACTATATTTAGCAATCTTTACATCATGGCTTGCACTGGATACTACTATTACACTAATACTACTAAAATAATACTTTTAGGTAATAATAAAATCAGGTGAATATATTGTAAAATGCAAATATTGAAACAAAATATGAAGCTTGACAGGAATACAGAATGTAATGAAAAGTACAGAAAAATAGAAAAGTCAATAGAATCAGACAATAAAAAATATTGGGCAGATAATTGGGCTTTGCTGTTTTGTTGTTTTTTTTTTTTATATAATTGCTGGCAGGACATTTTATATGAACGTTTGATTGATTTTTCTTTTAGCAATTGTATGCGGAACATTATTGTTTTCATACTATTAAGCGGTTTTAGAGGAGTACAAAAGAAATGTTTTATATGTAATTGTACACAGTCAGCAGCATATTACTGCATACAATTAAGTCCGTTTCATTTTGGCTTGTAATTAATTTTGGTGTAATGTTGTACTTTCTGCCAGTAATGTTTCTGTCTCTGCTTTGTGTATTTCCTGTATAGTGAATTAGCCGATCGGATTTGATTGCGATCAGGGTGATGAACGATCAGGGAAAGAGAAAACGCACACATTAGAGGTCATATGTAATGTTACACTTCCTCGTCCTCGACCAAGAGGTCCCGTCTAACCTTTTTTCTTTGTCCCCCTTTTCGTCTGAGGGATTGGCACACTTTTAAAACAGACTCTTTATTTATACCATGGATAAACAAGTGATTGACCAGCTGTAGCTTAGCAACTGTTACTAGGCATTTGAATATTTACAAGCGTGCAAAGGAACGCACCAGTGTTGGTGTTTCATTGCAATTTTTTTTTCAAGAGGAAAGACTCACCGTCACCTTGGTGCACAAGAATGCTCTACACACACCTTAACCCTTTAATGGTAGTCAGTTATTACTTATTGGCATTGCTTGTACAACCCATTTGATAAATTGGAACGCTGATTGTACCTGAACCCGTCTCACATCATCTACACTAGTACTCGAGTTTATTAATGACCTCGTGGTTGAATGAGCACATGTGTCTTCACCAGGACACTCCAACATCTGGTGGACCATCTACCCAGAAGAGTGGAGGATATTCATTCATTCATTCATACATCTTCTACCGCTATATCCGATCTTCCCTCGGGTCACGGGGAGCATGTGTCTCAGACGTCTATGGGCATTAAGGCAGGATACACCCTGGATGGAATGCTAACCCACCGCAGGACACACACACATTCATACACTAGGGAACATTTTCCAAGGTGCCAATCAACCTACCGTGCATGTTTTTGGACCGGGAGGAAACCGGAGAACCCGGAGAAAAAAACCCCTGAAGCACAGGGAAGAACATGCAAACTCCACACACACATGGCCGAGACGGGAATCGAACCCGGACCCTGGCAGTGTGAGGCGAACGTGTTAACCACTAAACCACCGTGCCACCGAGTGGAGGATATTATAAAAATAAATTGGGATGTTCAAAGAGCACTTGCGACTCTTGTGATGTCTATAGTCATTTGCATTTTTTTGATGAAGCATGACAGATTGCAAGTCCTGATCTTAGGCTTTAGCATCAACCTGTGTTATGGATTGTCTGCTTCATTCAAATATTTAGGACATTCTGTCCTGTGAAGCTTGTCAGGCGTTGCGACAGTAGAGAGAATATGCACTTTGGTAAATGATCATTTTATATTTTTAGACTTACTTACTGTAATGGGATTGACTGCAGCACTTGTGCTCCACTCACCAGTCTATTAAAAGGCCGCAGGAGAGAGCATTTTGTGGGTTAAAAGATGCTATGAACACTGGTGACTCTGTGTAGAGTTCTCTCTCTGAGTCAGTCTGTTTGTGATTTGTTTGTTTCCATCCTGAAGCACGTCCTCCTTTTTCCTTAGACGGGCCTCACTCTCAGGGGCTTTCACGCTTTCATGGTGTGTTGTAGGCTTATGAATGAAGGTGTGTTTGATGTAAATAAGATGAACATGGGGGTACATCAGTGGGATAAATATGCATATGATGTGTAAATAAGGGATTAGTGGATGGGCGCACCTAAAGTTTATGGTTTTCTCTACTTCCACTTTGGGATGTCTTTGTTTCCTGACATGTTTAGTTTGTGTTTTTCTGTTTATTGTAATTGGGAGGTTTTTAGATATTCTAATATTCTTATAAGACACAAATATTCTTGTATACAACTGAACTATTGTAAATCTGGCCTTTACAAAGTCCCACAAGGTTAGAGGAGCTGAGATTTGAACTCATAACTTTTGTTGTATTTTTTTGTATTTGATTTTTGTACTGTACTCTATTGTATAGTACGTCTTTGAACGTGTGCGCCACGGAGATATATTTTCGTTATTCTCCTCATAATGCACAATATGATCACCGTTATTTTTACTGAACCATTCTCAGTTCCCTGAGGAAGTTTTATTTATTTAAAAGATAAATAACAATAAAAAAAGGCCTCTATTGATTCCTTAGTTATTGGAAAATAATAAATGAATACTATACATAATAATATTTTTTAAATATGTTATACAACTATTTGATGTAATTCTTTTTAAATAAGCTATTTTTGTATATTTAATGGCTGTTTTTCAATTTTCTGTTTATTTTTTGGTTAGAGAATTCTATTTTTTTGGACTGTTCATTTCACCTGATGTTTTGCTCCGTGCCTGGATTAAGCCCTCAATGCCAGCGTCACGAGGCTACAAGCAATCCGTCACGTACTTAACAAGACATCCTGTTGATAACTTGTACAAGGTGACTTTTCAGGCTAACCGCTACATTTTGTAAAGCACATAGCTATTTCAAACTCACAGTAATTGCGTGTATTACACCTAATTGGTCGATTGGTTGGTTGGTTGATATCCTGTCTGATATCGCATTACAAAGGTAGATTTGGTCTTGCGTGTCCCTGACCACCGTTGATAGTGGTTTGAGTGATCGGAATAGAATTTGACTTTGGCCCCACACAAATCGTGTGCAGTGTCGTGGCAAATCATAACGACACATAGTAAAGTCAAGTATGAACAAGTTCTGTGTGGGTCAGAGCCAGATTAGCAAACAGGTCCGAATAACAATTTCATCATTTGCAATCTACAATCAAACCTTCTATATATTGTAGAAACCAGTAGTCCCCAACATGGAACCCTGGAGTCTGTGAGTCCTCTGCTATGCACATTTTAATGTCCTCTGTCTGAATTTTGTTCACACAAATCAGACAAAAAGGTCTTCTTTTAATCATTATAGATATTCTTTCCCGCAAGATATGGGAAGATTCTGCCAATAGGATTCCCATTCCACATTTAGTCTCCATTTGTTCTTGTAATGGCCTCCACTCTTTTTGTTCTGCTAGAGTGTAGTGGATAATATTTGTCATTGTTCAGCCATAAAAATGTAGGGTGAGGATGCAGTCAGAATTCCAATTTAGGGAGGGGTATAGCTCAGTGGTCTAAAGCGCTGGCCTGCTGATCGGAAGATCTGGGTTCGAGCCCCGGTATGGCCAAGCCGCCCTCGGGTCCTTGAGCAAGACCCCCTTCTGACCCCAGCTACCAACAACAAGCTGGGATATGCGAAGAAAAGAATTTCACTGCTGTAATGTAAATGTGACAAATAAAGGCTTTTCTTCTTCTCTTCTCTTATCCCAAAGGTGTTCATTAAGGTTGAACCCTACAGGAGGCCACTAAAGATCTTCCTCTCGAACCCACGCAGAGCATATTTTCAAGGAGCTTGCATTGTACATTGTACATAGGGGCATTTTACAGTGTTTGCACAGGTTTGGGTCTCTTATTTAAAGTAAAAAAATAAAAAGTAAAAGATTAAAGAGACAATTTAATATGAAAAATGGACTATATACAAGAGATGTAACTCTTGGTTTGTCACTTCAGGGAGACTTGAAATAGAGGAAGTAGTGCAAACCTGATCAAGAAAACGACAAACATCTTACGGAGATGATGGTGGGAGTCTGTAGGACTCGGGAGTATTTGTTTCGATTGATCATGTCAAGTCAAGTAGGCTTTTATTGTCATTTCAACAATATACAGTGAAAGGGAAAAAAAAAAAAAAAAAAAAAAAAAAAACGATTCCCCAGGGCCAAGACACCATAAATTAACAAGACACAGGACTGTAAATAATTCTAAACTAATCACAAAGGAAAAAGTAGAACAAAACTAATTAGTAATAAAAAGCAAAGTGCCCATGTTCAAAAAAAAAAGGGGGGGGGGTTGCAGACAAGACAAGACAATAAACACTATACAGTAGAGCCAACTATGTTGTATACATTGTGCATAAAAAGGATTTGTTCCTACGCAGGAAAAGATAAATAGTGTGATATGATGTAAACATGTGAGCACTCGGAGGTAAGAGTGTGAAAATTAGCGGATTGTGCAAACAGCTTTCAATTTTTTTGATGAAGAGCTGAATAGAAAACTATAATTATAGTGTTATAATTACTTTATCTTCTTCAATGAAATAGAATCTAGAAGACGGGGGAAAAAAAGGACGTCCACTTGTACAGCATATGGAAGTCCCTCGAGTTTCGTTTCATGGGGCTTGCAAGCATGAGGCGTGCTTTTTGTTGTTATGAGTAGTGCAGAATTATAGGCTCTAAATCTCCACGGTGTTATTTTTAGCTTTGTAGGCTGGCATTATTCATAGCTCTGGTTGGTAGTTCAGAAACTTCCTCACAAGCGCAAGCCCTCTGGGGAATGATCTATTTCATTAAGTTAAGTCACCACGCTCCAGAGAGCCACCCCGTCGCCCCTGTACTATTCCACTCATCTCTGTGTGTTTCCATGACACTTTATAGTGTAAGTGAGCACTCGTGTTAGTAGATGATTGTATTAGACAAGCAACACTGATTTTGGCATCAATGTTTCACATCTGGAACGCATGAGCGGGCGAAGTGTTTTCAGAGTTAGAATGACCCTGCAGATGATGGTGATGATGATGATGAAGTCGAGAATCCTTTTTTTCTGCTGCTACTTGGAAGGTGTTGGAGGAAAGGACTGGCAGTATTGGGTCAGATTGTGGTTGACGTCACAGCGTGCCCGGGCTTAAAATAGCTGCTCAGCTGGAGTGGCCATGTACAGAGAAGGAGAGTCGAGGAGGACAGGGCGGCGTATGAGAAAGAAAGCTGTCAGCTGATCATTTACAGCATCGAGGCTCATGATGGGCGAAGCTTCTATTTATTCTCTTACATTTAATTTGTAGACTGTGCTCCATTTTTTACATTAACTGTCATGTTGGAAAATAAGCCTTAGGGATTTCCAGGCAACAAAGCACTCAGAATCCATTTACATTTATGGCATTTAGCAGACGCCCTTATCCAGAGCGACTTACAACTGAGCAATTGATAGTTAAGGGCCTTGCTCAAGGGCCCACTAGTGGTAGCTTTTGTGGTGGTGGGGTTTGAACCTGCGATCTTCTGGTCCAGAGGCCAACACCTTAACACTAAGCCACCACCTCCATGAATTACTGAATGTCGGCAGTGTGCTCAGAAGCTTATATACATGTAGTAGAGTCCTGTGTGTGCCTTTTTGAACGTCCAATTGCACACTTAGTCCCCATTTGTCTGTTATAGTAAATTCACCGACGATGTGGCCTCCATGTGTTGGAGTGGAAGATCACCCTATTGATCACCTTTGAGATGAATTGGAACACTGACTCCATCCCTGGCCTCCTCATTCTACACCAGGGTTGGGCAATTATTTTTTCCAAAGGGCCAGATGAGAGACGTGAGGTGTGTTGGAGGACCGTGCCAACTATAACTTGAACAATATTAGTAACGCTTATTCAAAAATAACAGGAAAGAAAAAAGTTGCTGTACTGCAGAAGTCATCAAATAAATGTACAGGGTGGGGCGTAAGTCCCCATACATGGGGAAAAACAATGATAATATACATATATATATATATATATATAGATATATATATATATATATATATATATAATATAATATATATATATATATATATATATAAAAAGTATTCATATATAAAAAAAAACAAATATTTTATTTTGAAAAATACACATATTTATTTTTCCTATGTATGGAAACTTCGGGGTAAAAATCCTAAAATGATTGGGTGCCTAAGATATTTCTGCAGTACTGAATACATAAAAGAGTAAAAGGCAGAATGAGGAAAAGCGTACAACTCTAGTTTGTGTCAGCTTTGGGATTAGCTCAATGAGCCATCAGCCACTATTCACAACTGCTTACATTGTTCTCTTTCATAACGGCGCTACTGCACTGTCACTTTAATTCAACGCAAGTGTACTATCCGTTACTACTGTACATATTGTATATCTGTATATGTTTTCTCTTGTTATCTTTCATTTATAATGCATGTTTAAGATATACTTATATCATATAAGTCTGTCTGTATATCCCGACATCTCACACTTGTGTTCAAGCTGATTTAAAAACGTCCAGGACTATTCAACAATTATGATGAAATATTATTACTAATTATTCTACAAATAAGCCTATATTATGTAAGTTAAGAAAAATATCAATTCATGTAAATGGTTAGAGGCAGAAATCAGGCAGGACACAGAGGGGGTAAATATTTGCATGTTACAGAGTTTACGGTTGCCAGATTGGACGCTTTGTTGTACTATGATTACTTATGTTTAATTACAGATTGAGTTGAGTATTTGTACAGTCATTAAAGAACGATACACGCTTCAGATTCTTCGAATGAACATAATTAACAAAAATCAGAGTGTGTTAATGGGAGCAGAAGGGCTTTTTTTGTAACCTAGTTATAGATGTGGTACAGTTTGGCCTGTTTTTCTATTTTTGCAAGTTCTCCAATGCTCCTTTATGCTTCTGTTTTTCAGAGTTCAGTCAGGAACTGATACTTCTGACTCCACTGGGGCATCGTTAGATGTGTGTGTGTGTGTGTGTGTGTGAGAGAGAGAGAGAGAGAGAGGCAGGAAATAATATAGGGTGAAGTGAAATGTGTGAGTGTGATGGTGCCACTTTATGTGAACTAGAGTGTGGTCAGTGATGTCTTTTAGATTTGCTCCGGTTTGAACTAATGCACTGTGAAAGTGTACAACAAATGGATGATGGGAAAAGACTTAAAGTAGAATGGCAAAGGGTGGTGAAATGCGGGAAAGAATACCGTAGCTACTATTTCAGGCCAGGCTTTATTGAACACGTTTACATTTCAGGGGTTTTGGATTTTTTGCGCACTGTTGAACTGTTATGAGAATCAGGATGGCGGGGATTTGATGCAGGAGTTTCGTTTCAGTGCCGGGGTCAGTGCACCCGTAAATGTTGAGTACTTTAGATAAACCTTTTGAAGTTTGACCCAAGGTTACAGTTTTGTGGGAGACATTTGAAAAGTGCTTTTCTGCTTTCCCAGCTAAAACAGTGCAAACAGGGATGGGAAAAGATGAGAAGACAAAAAGATACTTTTACCTTTTATGATGAAGGTTAGTTTATTGGAGTTTCATACATATTATGTCAGATTCCCTTACGCTTTAGAATGAAACCCAGATTTCATTCATAGTGAGAGAAATTTCTTTGGTTACTTGTCCCAGTACATCTTATAGTGTGCACTATGGTTCCAGTCCACTATGGTTATATTTGTGTTAGGGTTGAAATGATTCCTCGACCATTAATACTGATGCACCACTCGCTAAACACTGGAGATGCTTGCGAATGATAAATGGAGGTGGGGAGAGAAAACAGTGAGGGTGAGAAGAATCTTTATGCAAAAAAAAAAAAAAAAAATGTGAAAAAGTTTCCAAAGTTTGGGATCATTTAAAAAAAAAAAAAAAACGAAAACATAAATAAACTCTGTACAGTGTGTTTAACTTTTTCGAGGGAAATTTTAAATAGATTTGTATGTATGTATGGAGGTGTATATGTATATATATATATATATATATATATATATAATATATATATATATATATATATATATATTATACTATGTTTATACTATATACTATATGTTATACTATTGTTTAATATATATATATATATATATATATATATATATTATATATATATATATATATATATATATATATATTATTATACTATATATATATATATACTATATATACTATTGTATATATATATATATATATATATATATCTATACATATATATATTTCTAGGGGACTGTGATTTCTGGGCAGTGGCTTGATGTTGCATAAACCTCTCAGCCCTTGTGATACACTGGTGAACTGGTGGAAATGAAGTGCAGACTTGGTCAGTATCCCTCATGAACTCATAAATGAACAGCTTTGATGTCATGGCGAAGAAATAACCCTGTTTAAACAGTCCGTGCGAAAGTTTGCTGTTTTTCCAATCGGTAAAATACCTACGGACATTTTAAGCCGTTTCTGTAATGAGCTTTCAGGTCACAGATGTTGTGTATTTGAAGGTGTGTGTGTGTGTGTGTGTGTGTGTGTGTGTGTCTGTGTGTGCACCAGCGTGTTATATAACAAAGAGGAAGTGACTCAAAGTATTGATGTCAGTAAACAGTGCGTGCAAATACGGGTGTGTGAGGGCCCAGATACGGATTATCAAAGCCTTTGTCTTTGCATGCTGGGATTTTGATGTCGGAGAGGGTCAGGGAAAGTGGAGCGCTAACCTATCCGTTATCCATCACTGATAATGAGCTGTGGGCTTTTTGTCAGCTTTCGTAACACTAGTCGTGGGTGTGAATGAATGTTGGTGAGTCACAGAGTGATGTGACAGAATCGGAGCTTTGCGGCTCCGTGTACGTGTGTGAGTGTGTGAAGACATTGTGAAATCTATCGTTTGTTGAAGGATGGGGACACATGGTTTTAATGCCTTCACAGTTATTGCATGGAGGGTATCCTTGCTTTAGTAAGACACAGCAGCCATGATTTTATTTCAATATGACACTCTTTCTGTTAGTGAAAAAATAAGCAATCCAATGCACACACGTGTGGTATTTCTGATTTATGACATCACTCTTTAGTAATCATTAACAAATATTGTTCAAATTTGCATGTAAATAGGACTTGATTTGCATTTATATTGCTATAGAGTTCAAGATCTAAGCTTGCTTATGCTGTGTCGAAGATGTGCACTGATTAGATGGCAGTAATTAACAATATTTACATTTCCTCAGCGTGTGTCTTTGTTCAGGCGAGAGGAAACATCTATAGACATGTTTTTGTATGCAAGCTTTCAGGGCGACTGAATCTTATCATTTTACATGTAAACAAACCGGATGTGTTTGCCGACTGCCTCTGAATGTGAGCCTCACTCTTTCCCTGCATGTCTCTGACTTCCGCAGGTAAACTTTGTGGCCTGCCAGGTCTTCGCCTTGCTCACAGCCTGCTGGTTTCGTCTTTATCTGCACCCCAGCAAGACCAGTCCCTTTATCCGGCATGTCGTGGCCACACTGCTGGGGTTTTACCTGGCGCTCTTCTGCTTCGGCTGGTGAGAAACTCCCTGTGTTGGTGCCTCTAGAGTGTGATTTGGCTTTGAAACATTTTTAGATTTCCCTTGTGGTCACTAATTATGATGATGGTAATGACAATGATGATGACTGACATTGGTAGCTGAGTATTAGCATATGCTAATCTAGCTGTCTAGTCTAATTCAATTTAATAACAAAGTGTTGATTTTTTTTCTATACACTTGACAGAGTTGGACATTTGGGTCTTTTTAATTCTTAAAAAGAGCTTAGTACACACACACACACACACACACACACACACACACACACACACACACACACACACAGAGAACTTCAATTTAGAAGGCATTGTTGTAGTTGTACTAAACTGAGTACTTTTATGTTGCATTTTTACCCAGCATTCCATACTACCCATAATCATAGATTTTCAACCCGGGGGGCGTCCTTGGCCCATAAGGCGATCCCGGCAGTACTGCAGGGGGTTCCGCTAATTAATCACAAATCATTTTTTGTTACAAAAAATGAACATGGGTAAAAACATCAAAGATAGAATAATCAATATTATTAAATGTTATAATTATTATATTGTTCTAAGTTCTATTATAATAAAAAGCTGGAGTTGATGTGAATGTACAATAGTACATCTGATAGTAAAAGTTGGTTCCTATGACCCTATATTCATCCAAACATAATTGAATCAGAAAGCAATAAACAGTAAACACGGTATTAACGGCAGATTCCTAATGTATTGTGCTTTCTGTAATGCAGTTTTAGAACTTGTGTGTTGTTGTTCATTACTGCCCTTTCCACTATACCGTGTCTTGTGCGACAACATTGTTCTTTGATTGGATGCTTTTTCAGCTTGTCTATTAGCTGTCATAAAATCGTAACTCTGATAAGAGATGTCAGACGTGCGTATCTTGCATAATACTGTGAATTCCGTCTTTAACAGAGAGCGAGTTCATGGCCAAAAACACTCATTTGAAGTCAATAAATGTTATCTCATTCAAACAGTCTAATCATGATAATATGTGAATGTGCTGTAGGTAGAACTGCGATTGATTCGAATAGATTTGAGTTTTGGGGGAAAAATATGTATCAGAAAGTAAATGTAGCTTATTGATAAAGATATTAATAACTTGTGATGATAGTCCTGTTGCTTTGCACATTATCTACACTGTGCTGAAAAGTGTGACTTTTCCGACCACATGTGGTTCCTCCGCAAACTGTTACCACACAGTTAGAAGCACACAGTCGTATAGAATCTTTTGATGCGGTAACGTCGTGGTACATTTTCCCTTCACATGAACTCGGAGGAGGCACGGTGGCTTAGTGGTTAGCACGGTCGCCTCACACCGCCAGGGTCCGGGTTCGAGTCCCGTCTCGGCCATGTGTGTGTGGAGTTTGCATGTTCTCCCCGTGCCTCAGGGGGTTTTTCTCCGGGTTCTCCGGTTTCCTCCCGGTCCAAAAACATGCACGGTAGGTTGATTGGCACCTTGGAAAATTGTCCCTAGTGTGTGAATGTGTGTGAATGTGAGTGTGTGTGTGTCCTGCGATGGATTGGCATTCCATCCAGGGTGTATCCTGCCTTAATGCCCATAGACGCCTGAGATAGGCACAGGCTCCCCGTGACCCGAGGGAAGATCGGATATAGCGGTAGAAGACGAATGAATGAATAAACTCGGAGCCCCAGACTTGTTACACCACAACGCTGCAGTGTCTCATATAGAGACCTGACCGCAACCCTATCGAACGCCTTTGGGGACGAGTTAGAAAAAAAAAAGGATTCCCAGAAGAGTGGAGGTTATTATAATGCTCAATGTCAGAAAGCAAATCTTATGGTCACGCATCCAGGACATTTTGTATTCATGTATTATTATTGATGCGCCTATATAATGATTTTTGTCATGGCTTTTACAATCGAAACTCGCTGATTCCATACAAATTTCTGTACATAAAGAAAATATTTGATATTCGACAGGACAAATTTAACAAAAGTAACTTCAAAGTAATTGGGCTACATTCAAAAATAAATATGGTAGCGACAAAAGCATTTTGCTTTCGTTCGAAAATTGATGTTGAAATTGGCCGTAAGTGAAAACATTAACTGAAACATGCAGTAGTTCCACACTCCAAACAACACAGTCAAAACAGAGCAAAGATATTACATAATAAGCATTTCTTGTTCTTTTTATTGGCGTAAAGTGCAACTATAAAAAAAAAAGGCTAGAAATGAATCCAAAATGTTAAATCGTATAATGTTTGACGCAACGAGTTAATATAAAGACGTGACAGCAAATTAAGCCATTCAAAGTGAAATAAAAACAATCATCCTATAGCCTACAGAATAGACATTTACTTCTGACTTTTCAAAAGCACACGCGAGTTCTTTACAAAACGAAGCATTACAACTTTAACCTACATTATAGTCTGTGCACTTTCTGAAGAAAAAAAAACAAAAACGACTTATTGCCGGTCGACCGCTGCATCATTATGTAGTATATCAGAGTAGTTCAAATGTAGTACCTGTGCATCTACAGTGAAATACATCTCCAAGGTCAGGATATTTTGTTTTTGCCCTTATCGCTATGCCAATTGATTTGATATTGCAATGATGGAAGTGTTTGTAGAAGGTTCGTATGGAATATTAATATGGAATTGTGACTACTAAATTTGAAAAAAAAAAAAACAATTATCATGATGTTTGTCATACAAAGCTGCTAGACAAATCTTCATCCTTGCAGCTATATATGATTTAAAGGTTGCAGGTTTAAATCTATACATTGTATGGACCCATTCTTGTTGTTCTGAAATTAGAACCTGGTATTGATCCAGAAAAATGACTTCTGAGGCATAGTTTGAGGGATATATATGAGGCAAATAGATTAATGACTAGAATGGATAGATCATATTGTTACCACATATTCTCAAGCATTATTCATATTCGAGATTCTCTATTTCGGTGGTGTTCAAATAATAAATAAAAGGATACTGA
Organism: Kryptopterus vitreolus; assembly: GCA_030449085.1. NCBI lineage: Eukaryota > Metazoa > Chordata > Actinopteri > Siluriformes > Siluridae > Kryptopterus > Kryptopterus vitreolus. Next base: position 11,815,957 of record JACRUU010000012.1, on the reverse strand, counting down.
TAATGTGATTATTAAAGGCTCTTGATACTGTACCACATGACACAGTGTGGTCTATAGTAAGTGTAGTGTGCGTTACCATGTTAACAAACACGAGCATTTGATTATCCACTCGATATAAAGGCGAGACAAATGTGAAATAAAATCTTATGTAAATGTTTCTATACTTCTAACTGCAACCACATGTGTGCTTCCCATCCCATTCCTGATGTAGTTTGATTTTTTTTTTGTTCACATTTCCACATTTCTGGATGTGGGGATTTGTGGTCGCTTAGCTACAAGAGATTTTGTGAAGTCAGGCAGTGTTTGTTGAAGAGGTTTTGAGTGCATTTGAGGTCGTGGCTCGGTGCAGGAGTTTTTCTTCTAAAGGTTTGTTCCAATTTCACTTCATTTATGGGATTGTATCATTTATATTAATGATAATGCTATATAGTGTTTTTCTTGTATTGCAGGCTGATACATTCATTTTGATATTATCATAGTGTACTGACTGCGTTAGCATTGCTAGTGTTTGTTAACATGGCAACGCACACTACACTTACTTTAGGCCACACTGTGTCATGTGGTACAGTATCAATAGCGTTTAACAATCATTCATTCATTCATTCATCTCAGGAGTCTATGGGCATCAAGGCAGGATACACCCTGGTTGGAATGCCAACCCATCTCAGGGCGCACACACACGCAAACATTCATACACAAGGGACAATTTTCCAAGGTGCCAATCAACCTACCGTGCATGTTTTTGGACCGGGAGGAAACCGGAGAACCTGGAGAAAAACCCCCTGAGGCACGGGGAGAACATGCAAACTCCACACACACAAGGCCGAGACAGAATCGAACCCGGACCCTGGCGGTGTGAGGCGAACGTGCTAACCACTAAACCACCGTGCTCCCTATCGTTTAACAATCAGTATACATTTGTTTATTTATTATTTGAACACCACAAAAATAGAGAATCTTGTATATGAATAATGCGTGAGAATATGTGGTAACAATAAGATCAGAATATCACAATCCATATGTATTTATCTTTGCCAGGGTGTTAAATTAGTAGTTCCTGTATTACAGGATAGTGACTTTCCTGGGAAGAGCGTGGATACAAAGAATAAAAGAACACGGCATACTGTAGTCAACGTGACCTTGGGCATAGATCGTTCTGAAGTTGTAATAATTGTCAAGCTCTTACAAGCTCTGTTTAAGAGATCTCACATGCGCCACCTCAAGGTCTGACATTGATAGGTAAAACTCTTTCTAAAAGACTTTTAATATAGAATACACTATATTGTAAGTAGCAAATACGACTTATTGTCAGAATGTTTATTTTATCCTCACAGATACAACTACAGTGCTTTGAAAATGGCGTAATGATAACAACCCGTCCAGATTTTGTCAGTACAGCTGACAAGCACGGGGTTGAGTTAATATTGGATGATAGCCGGTGTGTCTAGTTACACGGTCAATCTGGTCAAACTGTAAAATCAGTATTCTCAGCCAGAATCAATTGCAGCTGCAGGTCAGTATAACAAAAGTCACGGACACACAATGTCAGGAATTTGGTATTCTCTACGTCAGATTCAAAAGTCCACTTGCGTCACTTTTTTTTCTTAGATAAAGAGGCATAATTGAGTAATTGTAAAACTGTTTTCTGTCATTTCCAGACCCCATTTTATTTCTAATCAAGGAGCTACAACATATTTTGAGTATTTTTTTTTTCTTTTATTCTTTGAAAAGCAATAAAGCTGCTCGTTTTGGGCTGGGCCGGGCTGTGCTTGCATGTCCTTTCTGGTAGCGTTGACTGCTGGAGATTGAAAGAGCTCCCTGCTGATCTTCTCCCTGGGGCATGTATATTGCTCAGCGTGCCAGTAATGAGCTACGTGTATCTCCTGAAGCATGTCTGCACATGGCTTTACGTACCAATGCAGTGAGGCACAGCAGGCAGCCAGGATGTGCTAATCATTTGTGAAATCTGCCTCCTCCTGTGAGATTTCTGTCAGCGTGGCAATGAGGAGGATCCTGGGCTCCGTTTAGTGATGTAAATGAGAGATTGTAAGAACTGAAAGGACAGTAGCTTTAGAGTGTGATGCAACTGCTCTGACCCCGGACTCTTATATAACTGGTCAGAGTAAGCTGTAAAACAGTTATGAAATCGGTCCATCGTAGCAGCCCATATCAGACTGATGCCTCTAGGCAGATAAGACGACCCGGACTGTTAATGCTGGTTTTGTCTGAGTTCTAATGTCCAGTTTGAGCAGTCACAGCATTAAGGTTTATGGCATTTGGAAGACTTCTTTAGTCTTAAGTGTTCTTCAATAAATGCATTCTAATTCTGTTTAGGAAACAGACTAAGAAATAGTTGGTCTGGAAGTCTGTTGGAGAGAAAAGTTGTTATTTTTGCAGTAGAATGCTAATTTGAAACTGTGGGAAGAGTTGTTTTGGATGCGTAGCAGTGGATAGTCTTTGGATAACTAAGGGAGGTTGAAAACACATCATTCAGCTGCATTCTGGATCATTTTCAATGGTCAAATGTCTTCCAGATGCAGTATTTGATGCAGTCTTGAAATTATACAGGACTGAACAAGCATCTGAGTGGACAGAAAGGGATGTTGAAAAGGAGAAGTCAATGTGAGTGTTTTAAATTAGCAATGTTGTGTGTGGCTAGTTGCTGAAGGTAAGATCAGAGAGTTTCTCTGGGATTATGCCTCAGTTGTGAATGAGATATGAAATATTTGACAGCCTATTTAACAGTGGTATAAAAACCAATATGAAGATCTGATCCCACTGAGAGTTTTAGTATAAATAGAGAATGGGAGAAAACCAAATACTGAGCCTTGTGGGACACCAGGGGAGTCTGCACGAAGCAAATATGGGGCCTTTCCATATCTCCTGATATGACCTTCCGATAGGAATCACAAATATTGCAACGTTGTACCATGAATTCCAAAACTTGTGAGGATAGACATGAGTTTCGTAGTTGACGTTTGAATGTCGTGGAAAGGTCAAGAATGTTAAAGACTGGCAACAGTTCTAACAACACAACACAATGTAGATGGCGATAATTAGACCTTGTGATCGATCACTACTATGGCACGACATATGAAAAGCTCAACTTTGTCCACATATAGGGTTTGTCAGCAGTTGAACTCTGGCCACAGAAGAACACATGTGTTAGTCAGTACAAAACAGGAAGTTTCCTGTAACTGGGAAAGCACATGTGCTTCATTCCTTGCAAGACAGTGTTTTTGGTTGTCATAGTTTTTGTGATTTGACAACTTTAATTTATTTTAGAATGTATTTCGATTTTAGTAATAGAACATCTGCCTGTCACTATTTCTAGTTAAACACATAACTTTTTTTTTTTCACTCTGAAGTCCTTCTAGGGGGCACGGTGGCTTAATGGTTAGCACATTGGCCTCACACCTCCAAGATCGGGGTTCGATTCCCGTCTCGGCCACGTGTGTGTGGAGTTTGCATGTTCTCCCCGTGCTGGTTTTTCTCCGGGTTCTCTGGTTTCCTCCCGATCCAAAAACATGCATAGTTGGTTCATTGGCACCTTATTTTTGCCCCTAGTGTATGAATGTGTGTGTGTGTGCTCTGCAATGGGTTGACATTCCATCCAGGGTGAAGGGTCCTTCCTATCTTAGTGTTCTGTGGATCCTTTTTGTGGGATGTTTCTTCACTTTGGTTAAATGCTTGATGTTCAGTTGATTGAAAGGCATACATCAGTATATGAGGTATAGCCAGCTGGAAAATTGAATCAGAGCAAAAACCAAGTCATGATGTCAAAGAAACTGACTGCAGAGCTCAGAGACACTTTTTTTCCATTCAGGTCTAGGATACTAATAAATACTGAATAATCCCAAGAGCAAATATCCACATTAATTCATTTAAACAATGTTTTGAACAACTAGGAGTCACCGGGATCTGGTTGTTTTACCAAAATGAGCAAATGTGGGTTATTTGAGCTCCCGAGGTCATACTGAAAGAAAAGAGAAGGTTCACACTCCACTGATCCAGGCTTCATGTCTGTATTGAACTCTCTTGAGTTCAAGGCAATTGATTTAGAGAAATGAGGTGCACTTTCACTTCGGAAAGTTTACATGATTTAGAATTCAATAGGTCCACAAATTTATTTACAGAGAGCCTACGAATCCTCCTAGCAACCTCTGATATCATTTATACATAACATAAGGCAAACACAAAATTATCATCTACCTCAGGTCGCGGGGAACCTGTGCTTATCTCAGGCGTCTTGGGACATGAAGGCAGGCTACACGATGTATGGGATGCCAACCCATTGCAGGGAGCACACACACTCACATTCACACACTAGGGACAATTTTCCAAGGTGCCAGTCAACTTACCGTGCATGTTTTTGGACCAGGAAGGAAACTGGAGAACACGGAGAAAAACCCCCCTGAGGCAAAGGGAGAACACACACATGGCAGAGGCGGGAATCGAACCCGCAAGCCTTGGGGTGTGAGGTGACCGTGGTAACCACTAAGCCACCGTGCCCCTTCACTGATTTCTCCTTCCATCAAAAAAGGAGAAATCAGCATACTGTATGCATATATGTAAATGTGTGTGAGCTTCCAAACGAAGACTCAATAGTAATCTATGAGAAATTTGCATTAATAATGTAATTGTCACATAGTATATGTGATATGGAGTGATATCAAAGGAAATGGAGTGATATTGAAGGCAGTTTATAGCTGAAAGGATTCCTCGAGTAACTTGTGTAATTGGAATACAAAAAAATCATCGAAGCAAATGGATGCTTCATTTAGTTCATTTAACTACACACAGAGAGCGCACTGTGCTTTCCCCATGGACCATTATTACTGACGCATCACCTGCTAAAATCTGCTGTGCTCTGGACAAGTAAACACTGGAGATGCTGTACAATGAAAAAGGACAGAAAGGGGAGAAAACAGAGAGAATATTCACACTAAAGAAAATGTATATTATATTATATTATTCTATATTATACTATAATATTCATTCATTCATCTTCTACCCCTTTTATCCGACCTTCCCTCGGGTCACGGGGAGTCTGTGCCTATCTCAGGCGTCTATGGGCATTAAGGCAGGATACACCCTGTATGGAATGCCCACCCATCGCAGGACACACACAAACACACTCACACATTCATACACTAGGGACAATTTTCCAAGGTGCCAATCAACCCACGGTGCATGTTTTTGGACCGGGAGGAAACCGGAGAACCCGGAGAAAAACCCCCTGAGGCACGGGGAGAACATGCAAACTCAACACGCACACACACACACACACATGGCCAAGACGTGAACCGAACCCGGGCCCTGGCGATGTGAGGCAAATGTGCTAAAAACTAAACCACCGTGCCCCCTATACTATAATATAATATATTATATTATTATACTGTACTCTAATAGGTCATTACAAAGATTCAAATTTGTTGTAGGGTTTAGGGTTTTTTCTCTTTTTTATTTCAGGCCAAATAATATGACTTGTAATATGTGTGGCTCAGAGTCATTATCACTTCATCACACACGGTTCATGGTCTTATACAAACCACTGATCTAAATTCTTAGGATGATTTAGTGTGGATGTGATCAGCCTTTTGTCAGCCAAAGCCACATTCTCTTTTTGCCAAGTGAGAAGCACTTGAGCAGGTTGGATTGTTAGTGAACACTGACTGTGGCAGGCCGGCTGCAAGCAGCTTTTGGATGTGTTTCAATTATAACGAATAGCCAGAATGATTCAGCGTCATGGTAACATTGTCTTTTTTTTTTTTTTTGTCTAGGTATGCTTTGCACTTTCTGGTTCAGAGTGGACTCACGTATGGTATCATGATCTTCACCGGGGTGGAGCACATGCACAGGTAAGAACGTCCTCTAATCATTTTCACTGCTAGACACTGCTGAGCAAATTTATCTTTTATATTTTATTTACTTTTTAGATCCAATTAATCCCACATTAAATTCTACATAACATATTTTTTTTTGTCACCACACAGTCACACACAAATTTACCTAATGTTAATGTTAGAGGTGTTTAGGTTTGAGTTCAGGCTTGAGTGCAGGAAAGTTCTAGAACATGTTTGTTCCAATTGAAAGGGCAAAAAAAGGGCTTAAGGGTAAAACAAAGATAATTAAACTAACACAGTTACAGGACATTTTCCATTTGCCATTAAATCATTCATTAAATGTACAATGGAGTAAAGCTGAATTTTGACATGCTTTGACAGATGCTTTGTCTGAAAGACATTTAAGTGTTGGTATTGTGAACACAAATCATTCTACAAGTATTTGCTTCCGGCTTCCTGACAAAGCTATGAAGCTATGTTTTGTAGTAAATGTTCTCATGTTTCTGTCAGCACTGTATGAGTAAAGTAAAGGCAGCATGCTGACAAAAGTGTTTTATATATATATATATATATATATATATATATATAACTATGATATATATATATATATATATATATATATATATATATATATATATATATATATATATATATATATATATATATATATATATATATATATATATATATATATAATATATTTAATCGAAAATTAATCACACAATTGCCATTAATAACACATTCTGTTCTCAATGTACCATGAATGAATACTTTCTATGTTTATAATTCTCTAACTAATTAATACAGATGTTATTTTTAATCTTTAATCTTTATTAAATCTTTAATAAAATAATTAATTATTTTATATTTATTTCACTCTGGAAAATATATATTTTTTTATATTAATTTCTTATTCATTTATATGTAATATTTTTAGTGGTTGTTTTTATTCTAAATATGGCACATGGTTCCTTTAAGAATTATGTTCCAGTTTTGGTTGCTCTCCAAAGTGGTGATACATTTAGGTTATATACAGTAATATACAGTAATATACAATAATATAGTGAGGAGCTCATACCTGTTGTGAATGCGGAGCTAATAGGCGTAATTCGGGGAAATTTAGGAAGCGTGAGATGATGCATGTTGCTTGTATTCCTTGTTAATAAAAGGTTCAGGACTAGAAAACCTTTATCATCTCTTTTATATTCTTAGGTTTAGGAAAGGTCAATGCTGAAATTATCTGGGAAGGCCATGGACCGAAGTTTCTTTATTCATTTGTCCATTTTATTGTTCAGCATGAAAAGTGAAGAGTGAAGGCGCAGATCACTCACAAAGAAATGCAAGCTGCGTTAATCGCACATTAAATTAAATTAATCTGCGTTAACGTGTCATTAGCATTACGTTTGACAGCCGTAATAAATAGCTGTAAATAGCTTAAAATATTATTTAACAACAGGTCGATGTGATATGACTCACCTTGTTTTATATCTGTAACACAATCATGATTCAATTTTTATTTAAATATAATAAAAAATAAACAATACAATTTCTTGTGTTTGTCACTTTACAGTTACATCATAAAAAAAAGCAAAATATAAAAGAAATAAAATAGATGGAAATTGTTTCACCCTCCTTAAATATGACTATGAAATATGACTGGAAAAATAATTTTTTGTAATAATTAATAAATGATTAAAAAATAATTAATGAACTGCTTTTTTCATAGTTAAAATAGATAACTATAACAAGAATTTTCGTTAAACACAATCAAACACACATTTGGATAAACTTCCAAGAACCGGCATAAAAGTAAAAAAAAACAACAGGTGAAAATGACATAACGATAATGATATATCTTTAAATATACGTCAGTGTAAAAAATGTTGTGTAACTGTTCACCATTGACAAATCATTCACCTCACAGCTAATGTGAAAGTGACTGTTCACCCCACAGAAGAATACGATGGCTAGCGTCAGCATTATTATTGCTTACACATTGCCACATTAAAATCTTAAAATAATAACAACACACAGTCATATATGCACTTCATGCATTTAACTGTAGATAGTTATCACTAACAATGGCCTAATTCTGGAAACTCTCCTTATTCTAAAATCACACTCTGTGTGTCTGTGTGTGCACTTGGGTAGAGTGTCCTTAAGGTCGTTATCAGAGAGTGGCCGTGGTTTATCATAACAGGTCAGCGAGGTCATAGTGACAATTGCCACCTTCAGGTCATTAAACTCAAATCAATAAGAGGTCAGTTTTTATACAAAGTGTGTGTGTGACCTTTAGTTTTAAAATGATATGTATTAAAGCTTACCTTTAAACAAAACGATTCACATTATTTGATCATATTGTAAATGCTGTTGGGACTCTGTAGTGCATGTAGCATATCATGTGTAAAAGACCTTTAAAAGACATTTTCTGAGTTGCCTCTATTTTTGCCTGAAACGTAGAATCTATTAATGATTATAAATTGGGTTTGAGATGAGGAAATGCTTGCTGTCAGGTTACAGATAATCACAAACCTTTTTCGAGAATAACAAAAATAAAGCATCTCCTCCTGTTCATTTAATAGACGAGCTCATATTGTCCGAGGCGTAGACGCAACTTTACAGTGAGCTGTAGTCCATAACAAATGCCTAGACATGCTGAGATGCAAGTGCATTGGGAAGAAGTAGAGTACTGTATAGAGACATTGCTGGAGACAATAAGAGATCAGGACCTCAGTCGCTTTCTCAGGGGACAGGTGCAGTGAAAAAAAATAGCACAGGAAATTGAAAAAGCCAGCGAGAGAATGCTCAAAGCTTTTCTGTGATGGTGTGTGTCGCTACGGTTAATGGTGCAGAAAGCAGAATTTGTTTGTGAGGCTCAAGTTATGTGCTGCCTGCTGGCCCCATGTGTCACTTTGTCTTCATCGCCTGCTACTGTGTGTGAGGTGCGAGTAAACTCGCAGTTGGGAAACGCATTAGTCAGACACAAGCTACCCTGGAGTACGCGAACCTGTGTCTTAAGTCTTTTTTACGCTTTGTTGAACTGTTGTTTAAATGTCTTGATCTACAGTGTTTTTCAGGTTAAAGCCCCCGTGAAATGAGCCGGAGCGTCTGTAAGGCTGAGGAAGGTTTAGCCCCTCCCCTCTTATAGCCAACAAACCACAAACCTGAGACTTATAATGTAAAATTCGCTGTGGAATATTCTCACTCAAACCACTGCCTGCTGCTGCTAATAGTTTCTTATCCAGGGAAAAGACGCTCATATCTGCTGGTCCAGGATCAGTTTTTTCCACAATAACTTTCAAACATAAGCGTGACTCTCATAAGCGTGCATAAGCGTCTCTAGATCAGCTGGCAGCAGCTTTGCCATGTGAAAATGTATTCATGCGTTTTATTATTTTTTTTCTTTAAAGAAAAAAAAGCGATATAATAAATACACTGACATTTTTAATAGTTTGATAATTTTCAAATTGAATGCAAATCCATTGATTGTAAAAGTGTTGTATGACACCCGTTTCCGGCACTTCTTGCACTCGTTTTTTCTTAACAAATAATTTAGCGTGAGCGTTCATACTGTGATGTGTAGGTTGTTGCTCGGTGACACTTTGGTTGAAACCTCTTCTTGAATAGACGGAAATCTTTTTAAATGTATTGTAGGCTTATCCTGGAGTCGCTTCACCCTCCGCCTATTGATATAAAATGTGTCAAACACACTGACATGAATTCAAGTCAATAATATTACGCTAGTTATATTATGTTTAGACAACCTTGTTGTTGTTGTGATTGTACATGCACGATTGTATGTACATTTAAAAATCTTTCAAAAATATTTATGTATCAAAAAACATATTTTACAAATTTGTTAGGTTGTGCAAAATTGTCTTTTCCTGTAGATTTCAAAGATTACTTTTCCCTTTTCCCATCAGTTGAACACTGATATTTACAAGAACATGATATTTAAGTTTAATAGAACATTAAATGATAATATTTGACATATTTTATCTAACAGCATTTTTTTGTGTGATTCGACATTAATTAACGGGCGCTCTGCAGTAACGTCATGAACTCATCATGGACGTGCCCAGTTGAAGACCCCTGGCGTATGTGTTTGTCGACTGAATAGTTCCATGCTATATCATTACCATTAGTAACATTACATCATCATCATTATTACCATCATTGCGATCTTTAACATCATAATCATCCAGTATCAGCGTCATGGAAAAATCAATAATGACCTTATTCGCCTATGATATCTATTCAAAATTAATGAGGATATTAGTCATCTATGTTTTGTTCGGGGAAAAGAATGTTGCTACCAAAACAACATTCCTGGCTCTTGTCTTTTCTCGTAACACATTCTGTAAATAATTAAAGAAAAAGAAAAAAAAAAGCCAACCTGTAATCCATGTGGCTTTTATTTCTCATAATCTTTTACAGTGGAAAAGCTGTTTAGATAAATGTACTCTCATTTATACATGTACAGGGGCAATTAATATTGGTGTTTGTTAATGTTGCAGATGTTTATGCATCTTAAAGTATCCAGTATTTACATAAAGGTAATTAAATCTGTCACTTATTGAGTAAAATGTTATATATATATATATATATATATATATATATGCTATATATATATATATATATATATATATATATATATATATATATATATGCCATTTATTCATATTGTTCAAAATGTGCACAATAAAATAGCCTTTATTTTGTCACATATACATTAGAGCACAGTGAAATTCTTTCTTCACATATTCCAGCATGTTTAGGAAGCTGGGGTCGGAGCACAGGGTCAGCCATGATACGGCTTTGCTCAAGGGCCTTGCTCAAGGACCCTAGAGTGGCAGCTTGGTAAAGACCTGCATGGGACGGATTTTTCTTTCCCGCTGATGCAAAAATATACATTAATTTGTCCTGCTCCCTTTCATGCATAAATATATTATTTTCAGGCAATATACATACACACACACACACACACACACACACACACACACACACACACACACACACACACACACACACACACACACACACACACATACACACACACACACATACACACACACACACACACACACACACATATATATATTACTGGGGCTCAATTGTATGACAATGTCAATCGTATCACTTTTATTATGCGATAAAAAGGAGTAAATGGATGAGAGTAGCTCAATGGTTTAATGCACTGGGCTGCTGATCAGAAGCTCTGGGTTCGAGCCCTGGTATCACCTAGCTGCCGCTCTTGGGTCCTTGAGCAAGGCCCTTAACCCTCTGTGCTCCAGGGGCGCCGTGTCATGGCTGACCCTGCGCTCTGACCCCGGCTTCCAAAAAAGCTGGGATACGCGAAGAAAGAATTTCACTGTTCTGTAATGTATATGTGACAAATAAAGGCTCTTCGATTCAATTGTATTCAGTATCCCAGTACATAAACCACTGAACTCCCCCCTTCCAATTACTCCTTTTTATACGATTTTATACAAAGTGACACGATTGATATTCAGATTCTCGAACTTAAAGTAATGAACCCAGCCTTAGTAATAATGGAAATATAATATATACATTTTCTAGCTAGCTGACGTTGTACATAAATTAATGAATGTAAATGTAAGCAGCTTATTCGATAAATACCAACAGAATACATACTGACAATCAGCATTCAAAATGTATTCTCGACAGCTCATATTGTTTTTTTGCCAGTCTCAAAAGACAGAGCACCAAGAATGCCCTTTGAGTAAATAGGCCGAATCAGATAATTCCTGTGGCGCTTCTCCCGAACTACTTCAGAATGAATAGAGCTCATTGATCTGATTGATTTGAGCGCCTTTATCATCCAGTTAAGCTGAAGCACTCCTGCTCTTGCGAGATAGGAATACATTGAAGTCTGCTTCATACTTCCATATTTATATTCAGGCTTTTCGAAGGCACTTGGGAGGGCAGACATTTCTAAAAGCCCTTAGAAATGCTGAGATACCCGACCTCTTCATCAGAGAGAGGCCTGTAGAGACGTGCAGTTGAATGGCCAGGAGGAATCTGGTGGCAGCTGTTTGCCAAATCTTTTCCTCCAAGCAGTTCTGGTGTTTATGGGATGTAGCTAGTTTATTGGCTAGTTGGAGCCAATGTATTATATACGCCTGATATATAAGTGATATCTTTGCAATCCAATCTATCATATAAATACATTTGAAAGGATAATTTTTTTTTTTTAGTCATGTGACATTCATTCATTCATTCATCTTCTACCACTTTATCCGATCTTCCCTCGGGTCACGGGGAGCCTGTGCCTATCTCAGGTGTCTATGGGTATTAAGGCAGGATACACCCTGGATGGAATGCCAACCCATCGCAGGGCTCATGCGACACTCACTACGGCCAAAAAAAACCCATAATTTATGCGGGCCATAATTTATAACGACTCTAATAATCATTCTTTATAACCGTGGTGAGGAGAAAAGCATCTCAGAATGCAAAACAGCCACAAGAGCTGAAAACCACATTGTGTAGCAGTGCTGTAAACCAAGAAGGAACCCTAAGTTTGCATTTCACACAGACTTGCTGAATCTGGACTGTAGAAGGTTAGAAAAGGTCCAGGCAATGTGTTTTTTTCCGTTTTATGAAGGTGCGGGGGCAGTTTTATTCCCATAACAGCTCATTATACTCACATTGTTATTAGCACATTTTTTTTTATCACTTCCCCGATGTGTACTTCTCTACATTATGAAGGAGCCACACACTAAGTTGACTCATGGTATCTTATTTTGCAGATTGCTGTGCAGCTTTATAATGTGAGATGTTGCTTTGAAAACACAGTCAAAAAATATGTAACTGCTATTTTGATATAATTCTGTGTACAAGTTTAGATTTGCAGAGGCCGTGTTATCACACCAACAGAACAAATCATCCAGCCTTTTCTCAGTGCTTTGTGCCACCGGTTGTTTGCTTTAATATTATTTTTCCTGTAATGCTGCTGCACAGTGCGGAAAGATTACTATACTGTTGAATGCTGCAGTGTTGACATTCTAATACTTTATATGCAGTCAGTGAACAGATAACGCTTGTGTACTGTATCTGTGTGTGTGTGTGTGTGTGTGTCACTGATCACTGATTCTTCAGGGCCAGTTGACTGCTGAATGTATGTGTGAAGCCTTTTGTTATGTGCTCTGTGATCATGTATAGACGCTCCTGACAGTGTTTGAATATCCAATTTCACGCACCAAAGCCCTTTTTCAATTTAAGGTTGTATACCAGAGATGCACAAAATAAGATCTCGCTAATACAGACCTACATTTATAATTTAATTAGGGCTGCCGATAGATTTCAAATATTTAATCACGATTAATTGCCGTGATTTAACTTGTGATTAATCGCATATTAATTGAATCTTTTCATTGTACCATAAATGAATACATTTCATGTTTCTAATACTCTAACTGTGACAGATGTCATAATTATATACCTTTTTCTCATTATCTCCCCCTTTAATAAAATGATTGATTATTTAATAATTATTTGACTTTATTTTTTAAGAAAACTTACATTTTTTTTATAATATTCATCTCTTGTTCATTTAAATGCTAATTTTTAGAGGTTGTTTTAACTGTTAAATATGGTGCGTGGCTCCTTTAAGAATTATGTTCCGGTTTTGGGGTTTTCCATGTAAACTGGTGATGTGTTTAAGTTATATACAGTAATATTACAGTACTATAGTGAGTAGATCAGACCTGTTGTGAATGCTGCCAAGCCATCCAATCACAGACCATGGCTCTGCGTAGACTTGACACGTAATTTTTTGGAGAGGTTTGGGTATGGAAGGTGTCGACTCGTAGTCTACTCTATATGCCTAGGCTAAACCAGCCAATACTCGCAAGTGACTTGTGGTCATTTAGAAATGAGATCGGATATCCAGTACCTATAGATCTAGATTGTGATTTTTTTTTTTTTAAGATTTATTTTGCAGCCCTAATGAGAAGCAGCTTCCTTTCTCCTTCTTTCTAAAAGGGTGATATTACAGTGCATATGACTGCAGAGCTGCAGAGAAATAAAAGCCGCTTGACTTATAGCCCAAGAAGTGATATCAGGAATAGATTTATAAACTATAAATGGAATTGTTTCTTGTTTTATATTATCCTATTAATCGGTTTTTACTTGAACTAGAACGGAAATGAACTGAAATTAAACCTGCATTACTACTAGGTTACTTGTTTACTTGAGTTACTTGAGTTATTTCTTTATTTCGAAGTATTATGAAATAATACATGCGATCCAACCATAGCAACTGTAATTTTTATTTAATTCAGTTTCTTACGTTGCACATTTCCTTTCAGCCCAGGGCCCTCGATCGCATTTTTAGCCCTTCATGGGAAAACTGGTTCGGGCCATTCTATACTGAAGAAATATTGCTACATTAATGACGGCTTGCTTTAGAGACAACCGGGCATCAGGAGGCGTTTTTCCGTTACGAATATGTGCAAAACTTTTGCGATATTTTCTAAATGTTGATTAAAAAAACCATATCATGCGACTAAAACCCGTCCTCTTGCGTTAAGTAAAAAAATGGCGACAGATATCGGCAGGCTTACTTATATCTCAGCCAACCCATTAGCCTTATACAAGCATTAATAGTGAGGAAATCCCCCTATACTATGCATGCGGTCATATATGCGCTTGTTCTGGAAGGCAATAGTGTGCGATTTCACGGAGGAATTTCTGGATGAACGTGTCCACTTGTTTTGAGCTGTGCAGTGCAATAGTGCCTCTTGTACCACGTGCAGCCTCACGCCCAAGGCAAGGCAAGGTAGATCATGTGACCTGGAAATGCAAAAAAAAAGAGTTTTGTGAATTATTCCTTTTTCGCACCGTCTAAAAAAAAACACCTCATGCGAGCGATTAAACTTTTTTGCGATACATGTGTTTTTGCGAATTTTGCATATTTTCAATTCGCTATTTAAATTTTGACACAACACAAGGACAATGCAATCTCTCCGATGAAACGAACTTCATACTGACACACCGCTTTGTGTACAACAATTAGCAGCTCTGTTAAGGACATTAGTGCGCCGGAGGAGTCGAGCCTCATCACAGCTCACCCACAGAGCGAACCCTGACGCCCACCAGCAGAACAAGGCCTTACACAATGAAGCCGTCGGCTGATAAAGAGACCCAGTGTTGCAGCCGCGCCATCCGAAAGTCTCCAGTAGGACTGGCGAGATCTTGCGCTGGCACTGTCAGAAACCGAGGACTGCGAAAATGACAGTCAACAATTCTCCCCGAGTGCTTCTCTTCAGTGCTGCTCCACCCCGCGTCACTCTGACCAAAGACTTTTTTGTCTGATAACGAGACAAGGACTGCTGTAGGAATGTTGTAGTTTATCCATATCTGTTTTTTTTTTAACGTCCTGTTGTTGATTCTGAAGATAAATAAATAAGGTTGTGATGTGTTTGGTCTGTAAATGTCAGTGAACTCTTCAGATTATTTTGCATTTCAATCGCACTAACTCAGTGCGCAAGCATCTTGCATAAATTAGCATCTACAATACCCATATGAGCATGTTTTAGGAGTTTTAGGAGACGTGACTGTGACAGCTTGTGACTCCTTTTTTCCACTTCTGCTTAGCATGCAGCACACATGCAACACACATGCAGGTCGTCTCATAATTGAAGGTTATTACTTGTTTTGTTGTTTATTGAAATCTCTCACAACGCTGGGTATTTTTGATTAAATGAGCATTTTTTTATTTTTTATTTTATTTTTTTATAAATGTATTCAGCGACATGGTAAGGGCCTGAGGGCGTACTTGCCATTCCCGTAACACTTTTGTTACAGAAGCAAAACTACTCCATCACATCCAATTGATATATTTTATGGTGCATTTTTTTTTTTTGCCTTTTTCTGTTCGCTGCTAATTCAGGACATTCGCTGTGTTTTCTTCCAGATACTGTTTTGTCGTCGCCCTGGGCTACCTCACCCTCTGCCAGATCACCCGCGTCTATGTTTTCGACTATGGGATGTACTCCGCAGACTTCACCGGGTAGGTTTTATTCCAGCACAAATCTGCTCCAGGGATTACAGGAAATCCTTCTATTGCATAATTGTCATTTTATTGTTTGTTTTTTTTAATCCATATGCACAATGTAAACATGTATTAAAAAGCCTAAATACGTGTACACAGTAGGTGGTGTGTGCCTCACAGTCTGAAGGTTCATGGCTGGTCCTGAGTTTAGGTTTCAGTATTTGTGTACGGGTTTCTTCTTGGTCCCATCTTTCTTCTTTAGCCTCTCAATCCTTCCAAAAGCATGCTATATTGGCCCTAGTACTGGGCACGGATGGACAGAGATTGTTCCTATTTGGAATACGGAATGAGTTTTTATCGAGACACTGGTGAGAAATGACAGGGGTTAGTTGAATGTCGTACGAGTGTGTGAGTAGTCGGAGAGTGTTAATGGCATTTGGCAGATCTCCTTATCCAGAGCGACTTACAATGATCTCATTTTATACAGCTTAGCAGTTTAGGGTTAAGGCCCTGTTTAAGGGTTGTCTTGGTGGTGCTGGGACTTGAACTCACAACCTTTGATTAATCCCAGTGCTTGCCTTGTTGACGCAGTCATTAAAAAGGATCGGAAGTGTTTAGTGAATTGCACTATGTCTGTATTTATTTTTGTATGTAACTCTTGCTTTTTGAACCAGGGTTAACCAACGTATGATAAACGTATGGGTTTATCATAAGTTTTTGCACACGCATGCATGAACACACATGCTGCGACTTTCCATACAACTTCCAAGACTGAATTCCTACTGGATTTTTGTAAACACATGTAAGTAAGTGATAGGTAGACATTTCCCTCCGTATGTTCAGGGGAATGTTGCGGGTTAATTACGGCAAGTAGTCATATGCAGGTTGTGTGAAAAACTGAGCATCCTGAGTGAGACTTATGGTCTGTAGAGAACTTGTGGACAGTGTGGTAAATGACAAGGCAGTGATGGGAGAATATAATGCTGTTCAGTGATCTGTACTACACTACAGCCAAAGAGACGCTGGGAGTTTAAATGAGGTACCTGTGTCTCCGCATAACAAAACATTCGAGGTGTTCTGTGCAATTCATATTTGAATCTTGGAAAAAAAAAAACCCAGATTTGTTTGGGAGCTAAAGCAAATTCAAAGATTTATTTCATTGTTCTGCATTGGTGACTTACAGAAGCGGGTTTTTGCTCCCTTTTCGTTCCAAGATGCCACACTTAGGCCCCTTGAGCAAGGCCCTTAAACCCTCTGTGTTCCAGGGGCGCTGTATCATGGCTGACCCTGCTCTCTGACTCCAGCTTCCAAAACAACAACCTGGAATATATATGTGAAGAAAGAATTTCACTGTTCTGTAATGTATATGTGACAAATAAAAGCTATTCTTAATTCTGCGTCTATAACCACAGAAAGACCATTTCAATACGGTAACCGTGTAACTGTTTAATCACTCTTTATTCTATGTAGTAACCTTGACAAAAGCACAGGTTTGCTTTTGTTACTGTCTAACTCCCCCAATCCATCCCCCCCGCCCTTTCCACATGAATTTTGTTATGCCTTTCTGGGCAAGCACCGCCTTCAGCCTTTGCCATCTGGCATTTCTTAAAGGGCAGAAACGAGTGGTGAAATGATCGTGAGAACCAACAGTATTTCTTGCACAACCAGGTGGAGGAATAGAACAGGTGCATGATTTGGTAAAAAAAAAAAAAAAAAATCACACACACACAACTGACCTTCACGTTTCGATTGCAGGTCTGAAAATCACTTAATTCTTCTATTTGTGTTCTTTCATCGATGATGTCATTTATAAACTTGTTCCTGTTCACCACAGTGAGAAGCTTCTGTATAAACCCAGAAGTGCATTGCGGATGAAGTATATAACACTTTGGTGATATCACTGGAAAGTGTGATGCTATTCAATCAAAGTTCAAGTGTTATTTACCTTGTCTTCTTGTTGAGATACTGTTGAACATTTAAAGGAAGTGTTCTGACACGCAACGTGCCATGTTCTTAATCGATGTAATCATCAAGAAATAGGGTGTGATCTTCTGCCAAGAAACAACAGACCAAAATAACCCATGGCTAACTCTGGCCTATTTACCGTTCTGTTTCTACAGATAATTAGAAACTCTGTGCCTGGCAGGAATGACAAATAAAAGCACTAATATTCTCCCTTTTATATCTTTTTTCTGTTACTCGTCACGCTCACTCAAGGCCCATGATGGTAATCACACAGAAGATCACCAGTCTGGCATTTGAAATCCATGACGGTAAGTGCCAGTTTTAGTACGTTCACTATCTCCTTTTTTCGTTCGTAAATGGCAGAAGATGAATACGTGCCACATCTGTGATCTGCTGTAGAATATAACTGAGACTTTACAGACAGATAGTTAAGACGCACCTTACAGCCTCAAATGTTCATAGTAATTAGGGATTAATTAGATAAATCGCATGAGTTAACTCATAATTAATCCCAACTTAATCGCACATTTTGATCCGTAGTAAATGTAACATAAATTAATACTTTTAGAAGTTTAATTCAACATGGGCATGGACAAATATGGAATCTTTATCCAAATGTATTTTTTATTATTAGTCCTACCAAAGTCAACATGGAACATTCATTCATTCATCTTCTACCGCTTTATATGATCTTCCCTTGGGTCACGGGGAGCCTGTGCCTATCTCAGGCGTCTATGGGCATTAAGGCAGGATACACCCTGTATGGAATGCCAACCCATCACAGGGCTCACACTCACACACACACATTCATACACTAGGGACAATTTTCCAAGGTGCCAATCAACCTACCGTGCATGTTTTTGGACCGGAGGGAAACCGGAGAACCCAGAGAAAAACCCCCCCGAGGAACGGGAAGAACATGCAAACTCCACACACACATGGCCGAGACGGTAATTGAACCCGGACTCTGGAGGTGTGAGGTGAACATGCTAACCACTAAGCCACAGTGCCCCATTTTTTTTTTTATATAGTTTATTTTAATGCCATCTCCAATATACTAGTAACAAGAAGTAGTAAGCTCTATATCCCTGTGGAATTCTTACTAAAGATTTATTTATTTGTTTGTTTAACGTTAAAAAGATGTTAAAAAAACAAAAGCAGATCTTGTCTTTATTTTTTAAAGAAGTGATCTTCTTTTCACTTTCAGTGTCGCCTGAGATATAGGATGAGGGCATTTCCCTTGAATATCGCAGCTTAACCCCTGTCAGTTTGCTTTTAGGGAGGTGAAAGTTATATGAGAAGGAACTTTGGACTGTATGCTCTATTTGACAGTGTAATAGTGATTGAGCTATTTTTTAGCCGCTTTCCAATTATCAGCTGAGGGTTTTTGATGGATGTCTGAGTGACATGTTAACAGCGCTGCCTTGGCAGATTTACAGCTTATGCACTTTTGCATGCTGTCATGATAGCTTTAACGCAGACTCGCGGGAGTCCGATAAAGGGTTTGGTGTGTAACTGGGCCAATAAATTCAGTCCAGTCATTTTATATGCTAATATGTGGACGATGAATGTCTATGTGCACTGCAGTGTTTCCTTTAGAACTCTACAGAAAACTACTACAATTCATATAAGTAGGATTTTGGTGAAATCATTAATTGACTGCATTATTGCCACTGAAACATTCTCACTAGGATAGTAAGACAAATGTGTGTTTCCGCAGGTTTAACAAAAAAAGAAGAGCACCTGAAGCCTACTCAAAAGTATTTCGCTGTCAGGTATGTGGGAAAGGTATGTTTATATCTGGGACAGGATTATTACACTTTCGAACCGCCGTCTTTTCCGCCACTTCATCATCTTTCCCACTGACCCATTTCCCATACTCACTCACTTCGCCTACTGTAAATAAGTCACGGCGAGCTGTTCGGTTAGGTTGCAGCGATTCGCCGAGCTCGGTACTAATCCCCTCCACCGCGGAGCAAGCGCTTCGCCTCTTTCGGTCAGGAGTCGCAGGCGGTATTGCCGAACTGCCTCCAGAATCTGAGTCAGATAGCAGTGGCAGAGGCTTCATATTTCCAAGTGAGGGACTGGAGGGTTGTTGCCAAGCAACAGTGTGTTCCTGATGTGATCAGCCGTGAGGGAGAAGGGAACAGAGGCGGAAATAGGAGAAGGGATTTAACAGGCGTGTCTCTGAGAACAGTGATGACAGTACTGAAAAAGGGCGCATTTCCTGTCGTTGGAGCAGCGATAGCAATCGTACCAACAAGTCATGAACAGCAGTCTGCATTCCAAACCAAATGTCATCTAATGTAACCTATACTGTGTGTGTGTATATACATATGTTTACATATGCATTCTGAGGAGAGAATGTTTAGCAACTCTAAATATTAGCTAAGCTGCTCATCCTATGTTTGTGTTCTACAGGAAAATGCCAAGTCTTCTAGAGTATTTGAGTTACAACTGTAACTTCTTAGGAATCCTGGCCGGTCCCACCTGTTCCTATAACGAATACACGGCCTTCATCGAAGGCACAGGATACCAGCACAAACGTGTTGAGTCAAATGGAAAGGAGAATGGCAAATTTAAGCGGTGCGACCCCTCACCAAAGGTAACTCTTTCAGCTCTTTGACATCTCCCTATGAGACAGGCTGTTTATTGATGTATTTATTTAAGCAGTGACAGAACACCAGGTTTAAATGCGTTTTGGTGTAGCGGAGATATTTGTTCCTTGCTTATATATATATAGATATATATTCATTCATTCATTCATCTTCTATATCTACGCTATATCCGATCTACCGGCTATATCCGATCTTCCCTCGGGACACGGGGAGCCTGTGCCTATTTCAGGCGTCTATGGGCATTAAGGCAGGATACACCCTGGATGGAATCCTGTCACATTCATACACTAGGTACAATTTTCCAAGGTGCCAAATCAACCTACCTACCGTGCATGTTTTTTTGGACCGGGGGAGGAAACCGGAGAACCCGGAGAAAAAACCCCCTGAGGCACGGGGAAAACATGCAAACTCAACACACACATGGCCAAGACGTAAATCGAACCCTGGCCCCGGCAGTGTGAGGCGAACGTGCTAACCACTAAACCACCGTGCCCCCTCGCTTATTTATATATATATATATATATATATATATATATATATATATATATATATATATATATATATATATATAATATATATGATATATGGATATTTGCTCATTTGAATGGGCTCAGAATGGTCCTGTGTAAAAATTTGGAATAGAAGAACATGGTCATTCTCAGCAAACCTACAGAAGGGCACAAGTCCTGTGTAGGAAAAGAGTAGATCACATCAGAACATCAGGTTCCCATGGGGTCCCTTATCACTAACAATAGCCTGTAGCCATCTGCTTTGCGTGCTAACGTGTTGTCGGAATTTTCATATCCCCGAGTGTTTGGCATTATCAGCTAAGCACATCTCCATATAAAAAAAACATCTGAATCTCATTGCGGCAGAAAAATTCCCCATAATGCCAGCTCAGTGCAGGGCAGGCTTTGTTAGTTTCCTCAGTGTGGTCCTCTTATCCACCGAGTGTTGTGAAAATTTGTGTATATATGCGTTTAGTGAGTGCAAAGCAGATAACATAAGGGGACTTGGTTTGTTCTCTCTGGGTTCAGAGAGAATGTGTAATGCCCATGATTGTGCAACCAGAAACCCCACTTTTATACCCACGGACTTCTAACAACATGCACTTAGAATGACGAGGAAACTAATATTACAGAATGTGTCACTTTATTTATTATAGAATGACACATTTTAAATAATTGATTGCACACTGACCCGGACAGTCACTTTATTATGAAATGACACGTTCAATAAGTTTACTATGGAATGTAAATCAAACCTCTGTGAAGCCTTTTGTTTATTGTGGTTTAATAACAAGCTGATACTGATAGACTGGAGACTCCGGCAGATTGAAGAATAAACACATTTCTCTTCCCCCCAGAAGAGTCGGTGATATAATAAACAAAACTAGCTAGTTATTTAAAACAAAGTTTTATAACTAACGTTAGGTAAATGTTTCAGTCGAATCCCTGCTAAAAGCTGAGCAGTGTGTAAAGCTACACAGAAGTTCCCTTTAATCAGCCAATGATTTCTGAGTTGGTTATAAGGCGTTCTTTTGCTTGTAAGATGTGTTATAGGTTGTCTGTCACTTGAAGCAAGAGATTAGAAAACGGTTGGGGTTTAGGGGGATTGGTACCCAGGCTGACCGTGCTTGTGTCGTTTCAGAGGGATGTGCTGGTGAAGCTGGGCACGTGTGCTCTCTGCTTGCTGGTTTATCTCACCTTCTATCGCATATGTCCTGTGGAGCGTGCCATTGACGACCCGTTCATCACCTCACAGCCCTTCTACATGCGCATACTCTACCTCTACCTGTCCATGCTCAGCCTGCGACCCAAGTACTATTTCGTATGGACGCTGGGTGAGTCGGCCAGCTCACTGTGTGAGCTCACTTTTTGTGTTACATTGGTGTACTTCTGCCCTCTTGTGTCCAAAAAAAAGAACACGTTTCCAAAGTCCTTTGTTATCGCATAGACATGTATATCCGTATTCCAACGTTCATACATTATGCAAGGGATAAAATACGATGGGGAAATCTATAAGATCTATATATGAAATCTTGAATATATGCAATATGCATGAGTAAGTCACCATATAGAATGTAGAAAAATATGAGACGTATAAATTACAATCCGTGATCCGTTCAATGCATTTACAGATGCTATACAAAAGTATAGAACTTAATATGATTTTACAATTATGTAAACATTTATAATTATACAGAGATTGGACTGTATAAAACGGTTGTTCGCTCTATTTTTGTCATGTTACAGGAAACCACAAGTCATAAGTGTAAGGTTGTCAGACTTTCCTGTTGCAGAAAGGTTATGGTTGTTGTATGATTGTTGCATAAAGCTAATGTCATGCAATATGAATGCACACTTCCTGACCGATCTGACTCGAGAATTAAGTTTCACCGTTGTATATGTAAGGGATAATACACATCTTGTGCTACTTTTTATGCACAACAGACCTCTCTGCTAGATGTTGTTAATACAATGTGATAATTTTTTCTATATATAGTATCATCTCCATCGTCTCTATGGAGTTGTCACAATGTTACCATGGTTACAATTCCTTTAAGTAATATAGAATGGTCAGTGCATTGATCAGAACTGCATTCAACAGTTTGGTTGCACACCTTCCAGCCAATCAGAATCTAGCGTTTAAACCGTAGCGTAAATACATAATGTAATTTTACATTATTTTGCAGCTGAAGCAATAAACAATGCTGCTGGGTTTGGCTTTAATGGTTACCACAAAGATGGCACTCCAAGATGGGACCTGATATCAAATTTGAGAATTCTGGACATAGAGGTAAGAAAAGGATAAATATCGATTTGTTTTTGGGTTTTTTTTTTTTTCAAAGCACGAATAAAGTGTTCGTTCTATCTGCAGCTGTCCACAAGCTTCAAGACATTTCTCGACAACTGGAACATCCAGACAGCACTTTGGCTGAAAAGGTACTGACTCTGAGACTCGAAATACAAAAAAAAATGTTGTGAAAGCGTTTAGATTGCGCTCGTTCTCACAGCTTGTTGTGTTTGTTTCCTGCAGGGTGTGTTATGAGCGCTGTCCGTACCACCCAACAGCAGCCACCTTCCTGCTCTCTGCCATTTGGCATGGAGTATACCCAGGATACTACCTCACCTTCGTCACGGGCACAGGCATGACACTGGCAGCCCGGGCGGTGAGTAACGATGACTCTGAGAGAACAAAATAACATGTGCCCTTATTGCCCTGAATAAGTGCCCTTATTCAGTCTAGTTATGTATCGCTTGTATGATAAACTTTGATGCTGAGGGTTTGAAACTGATAGCAGTGGTTTTTTACTTACAGGATGACAGACAAGAGTCTGTATTTCAGGTTTAGTATAATGACAGATTGAGAAAAGGGCCTTGAGGCCATGACTGTCATTGTGTATGTGAGTTTTGACAGTTTGAGTCAAGAAAACTGCAAGCCAGGCTCTGAATAATATCTCTGTTTTTTCGGGGGATTATTCAATCAGCCATTTACAAAAAACAAAACAAGCCAAAAATTAAAGCTTGATTAGTCAAATTGGCTTGAAGGATTGTACTGAACATGATGTAAATATGTATGATGTAACACTGTAAACTCTAGCAAATCTGGGGTGTAAATGGAGTAACCTGACCCAGGCCGTGCAGTTATCTGTCGTGAACGATAGCTTGCTCCTCATTTGCATACGATTTGCATAGAATATTTCTGTGTTTGTCGCTTTCATAATAAACAACACCGAAAGACCAGAGCAGTGTCAGTGCGTGGTACGCAGGTTACTTTCTGAGGGCTTGTTTGAAATAATGGACGCTGTGGAAATTTCTTTGTATGACGGACTGAGTCAGGCTGCAGCCGAGGGCCTTTAAATGTCATGTCGCATCAATACGTCGTGTAGAGAGGAACCTCAGAGCTCATTAAAGACAGTAGAGGTCACCATATTGTCTGCTGCATTATTCCCAAATAGCAGTGATCTATTATCCATTATTGAGATGGATGTACTCGTATGTAATTTGTTTTTTTGAAGGAAAATAAACGTACAGGGCCTTAACCTTTTTAAAGTAATAATTGTTTGACTCGGGCTTCGTTGTTCTCCTTTCAGGTAAGACATAACGTAAGGCAGCACTTCCTGGGTTCCTCGACACACAAGCTGATCTACGATGTAATCACGTGGGTCAGCACGCAGATCGCTATATGCTACACAGTGGTGCCATTCGTTGTGCTGGCAGTGCGACCTTCACTGAAGTTCTACTGGTGAGTATTACAAAACCGATGCTGAGCTCTCAGAAACAGCTTTCTGCGAGCTGCCAGGGACAGTATATCGCTGCAGTGAATCGACGCATAATAAACCAAACCCCAAAATGACTTAGGAGGGCAATTATCACTGACAGAGGTGAACTGGAGCACATGGCTTTGTCTCTGTCCACCACAGGCCCATCATTAATCGGATAGTTTTAGTGCTAGGGTTAAAGGGAAAGGCTGGTTTTATGGGCCATACAGAGATAAAAGGAAGTCTACGATGGTAATTTGTAGCCTTATTAAATTTGTCCCCAGAAGGTTATAATGAACTCTTATTCAAAAAAAAAAGCAACAAGGCAAAGATTGATGATTGGTGTGCTGGTTTAGTTGAAGGCTCTTGGAGGCCTGCCAGCAAAGTAGAAAAGCGTTATCTCTTATTTTCTACTAGATTTGTAATGAGAAAACCTTTATAATGCTTCATATCAATGTTTTCGTTTTCATTTCTATATAGTTCTACTGTAGCAATTCTTCTGTTTCTTCTAGTTTTGGGGGAGGGGCACAGTAGTGTACAGTTTATTGTGTTTATTATCATTTTTCACAATGACTATTCCATTTATATTCTATAAATGTTATAAATTTAATGCTATAAATCATTCCGTGTGTGTTTAGGGTCGTTGCTATCGTATATTTGAATGGTTGAGCATTCTAACGATTATTGCATCAAATGATTGAGTAATTGGATTATAAATACTTTTACTATATTATTAAAAATCAACACGAAATAAGAGAGAGAAAGTGAAACAGGTCTTTTAGAATGAACAAGTAATTTGTTTTCCTTTTTAGAAAAATCTACATTTCATTGCTGTAATTACATGCAAGCATATCTGTGAAAGCTAAACCCAATTAGTCTATTTCATCTCCATATTATGTCAAAATACAAATACGGTGTGTTCAAAAAGTCCCTCCGCAAGTCATGGGAAACTACTTGTTTATTTAAACTCATTCCTATTCTCACACATGCACGTATTTATTAAATCTTGTACAGTTCAGTGATGTGGTATTCCTGTCTCCAGAAAAACTGCTTGAAATTTTTTACACGGACTAAATCTGTGTATTTAAAAACGTGCTTCACTACCTGCTCTACACTCCACTGCGGAGGGACTTTTTGAACCAGCTGTATATAAATAATAGCGGTGTAGTGGTTCACGGTTTGATACTTTATAATAGATTCTGTTGTAGTAAAGAGCATTGTTTGGATTTTTATGTGTTGCATATATGGCCTAGGGTTATTTACGATTGTTCAACATTTTGCAAGATCCAGATCCTACACCTACAAGTCCAGCAAATCCTGCAAACGCTTCTATTTAGTTATAGATACGAACGTGGCGCTAATGTTAATTACTGAAACCCTACAATCAGACGTAGATTTTGAATACCTGAGTTCTGAAATATTATTAGTAGCGTCACTATTCCTTGTGTGCGTGTGTATGTGTATGTGTGTGTGTGTGTTTCAGGTCATGGTACTGCTGTCTGCACGTGATTAGCGTGCTGCTGGTGGTAGCCCTTCCTGTGAAGCGCAGGTCACATGAAAAGCAGCAGGAAAAGCAGAAGCCGCCAGCGGAGGGCAGCGATTTCCCCAGCACAGACAGCAACTGCAACCAAAAACAGAAACTGTCCTGAAAGACACGTGCGTCACTCCACCTCTTACACGCGGAACTCACATCGAGACTGATGAGCCGGATCGTCTCATTTCTCAACCTAGCCCAGAAAAAGGGATGTTACCAAAACGTGACTTAAGGACAGATATACGAGTGTGGTTAGCCTCAGCAAAACGGCCCGGGGGGATAATCGTGATTGAGTTTACAAGGTGGGGGGGGGGGGGGTTTCCTTGCAGCGTGTCTTGGCCAGTTTGATCGCAGTGATTTGCTAATAGGAATTGATTGGGGCTTAATGGAGCTTAACAAAATACAAGTTGCCTTAAAAACCCTCTATTTACTAACCAATGATCAGCAGGCTGGCGTGGAGAACATTAGAGAACGGAACATTTGAGGTCAGCTCCTGCAGTACTTAGAGGGTTTTTTTTTTTGTTTGTTTGTGTGTTTTTTTTTTTTGTTTTTTTTTTAATCTGTTCAACAATGTACGTTTTATTGTGCGTATTTGTGTATGGGTGGGTTTTGATAAAGGATTTTCTTCAATGCCAATCTCTCATAGGCCTTCCTGTTTTAGGCAGTTGTCTCTTATTTACAGGATCTTTTGTTGTTGTTGTTGTTGTTGATCAGTTTTGATACATATCTGCTGCTGTCTTGGGGATAACTTCTTGGGATTATGTCTTTTTATTGGCTCGGTTCAAAGGCTTTCCGTTTGCATTTTCCTCTTCAGGCCTCGGAGAATTCTGGAGCTTTTAGCGTCTCTGCCATTACAGTAATTAACATTTAACATTGATAGGAAGCACACCGAGAGCATGTATTGTGGTATATTTACTAGGGCCATAGATCTTGTGACAGATCAAGAGTCATCATATCTGAATATGCATTCCTGTTTTTTTTTCCCCTCTACGATACACAGGAAATGCAAGGGAAGAGCGGCGCATTGAATCCTTGTTTACTAGTATGGCATATGTTTGGTTCAAGTTTGCCAAACTGAGCCTTTAGGACACCAATAAGTGTTTAGATTTTCAGTCAGGATTTTAGGATGTGGTAGTAGTAGAAGTGTTAGGTGCTGGTGGAGTTTCAAATTCAAATCGGGGTTTGGAGTGAAACACAATGTATACACACATACATATATATATATATATATATATATATATATATATATATATATATATATATATATATATATATATATATATATATATAGATACACACACACACACACACACATACATACATACATATAGACCTTTGTTTTACTAAGACTGTGCACAGGAGCACATTGCTGCAACACAAATTTTCAGTAGCATCTCGCTATTTTAAGAAACGCACACAAAACATTATTTTTGAATAAGGATCTTGTTTATTCGACGGGACTCTGTTATTATGTGAAAAGCATGCTAAGAAAAACAATTATATTTACAAGGAAACCAAGGAGACAAAGCATTATTTGAATTAGACACGGCAACCTCTTGAAATGAGAAAAGCATCTGGTTATCATGAGGAAAACTTTTCTGCTCTTTTGAGAGAAATATGTTCGAGGCACCAGCCAAACGATCGTCTTTCCCGGTACAATCATCTTCCTCCGTACTTTTCCTGTATTCATTCGTTGTTCATTGTTCCCTCTCATGAGCAAAGTTTTCATATAATCTTTTTGTTTTGTAGGAATTCAGTACTTTTCTTATAGTCTTACAATAACATAATAAAATGTTAAATCTTGAGATATATCCCCATTATATAGGTGCTTTCTGGTAATAAGGAGATGCTGCTGATGAATTTGTGTTGCAGGAGTGTAACTTCAGTAAGCAGGCCAATAAGTAAAGAATGAATTATGCCATATGTATTGGGTTCTGCATTAGCCAATGTAAAGCAACATTCAGGGATTTTGATGGCCTTTTAGTTTACATTTCACTTTTTACATCAACTTTAGCCCTATTTCGGTGCATATTCTAGCCTAGTGCATTTAATATATATATATATATATATATATATATATATATATATATATATATATATATATATATATATATATATAGATATATTGATATACTAGCTCTGTTTTACTACTACCTAGAAGACTATGTTTGAGAATAAAGAAGACAGCACATATGACGATGCTATAAAAGTAAAAACACCAAACAGGAGCATTCGCTTCTACTCGAAAGGCCAAAGGGAAAGAAATGGTCAAATATTGTTTGAGCATGACAAGTGATCCAGCCACATAACCAGCACATCAATGCAAAACCACATCTTATGTCCAAAGTGCCAAATCACTGCGCAACTGAAACTACGTGTTAATGGGGCGCAGAAGTGTGAGTGTGAGCCTTGTCAATTTTTTGCACTAGGTGAAAGAGACATGATGTGACCCCAAAGTAAACAACCTGGCAAACAAAGCAAAAGAATGCCACGGGCTCTTTCTTTTTTGCTTTTATTTTTTTTCCTAAGACACCTGACTTCTAGCTATATGTTTCTTTTTTCTCTCCAAACTGTTAACACATATTTAAAGGCACATAATTGTATTCGTCGTTGGGTTACATTACGTTTACTATTTGCTTGAGCCCCCATATGTATAAGTGTGAAAATGCCCCTGTGCACAAAGCAGATATTGGGTGACCTGCTAGAGAGCACAACCCTATTGAAAATCTGGAAGACTGAGAGCATCCCCTTGAATTCCCTTGTGACTGAATGAGCACAAACCTCCACAATAAAGTGGAATATCTTTGCCACGGAGTGAATGTTCTAAACAACAATGCAATGGGATGTTTAAAAAGGCACATACAAAACGAAGTCAGGCGTCCAAAAACCATTACAATGCTATACCATGTAAAGATTTTTTTTTTTGCCATGATATTGTCAGTGTCATAGTCTGAATGTGTGTGAACTCTTGTCTAGTGTAAATATTGACCATGTGTTTAAATATGAATTTGTGTTTGTCGAGCCTAACAGCTGTTTGTCAGTCCGGCGTCTTAAGTTATGTTGAGGTCCATGTTATAAGCACGTGTCACACCGAGCACATGTACTCGTTCTTCTATTCAAGTTGAGTTCAAGTCGTACGTTAAGGCATTCGTGTCCCACAGTCATCGTTCACGGGACTTACAATGCGTCAGTCAGGAATGGAAGAATGCACCGAGAGTCTTCTGGAAGTCAGGTTATTTATCCGTCTCTAGCTACAGTTTGCGTCGTTATGTTAATGCAACCCTAAGCACTCGTGTACCCCCCCCACACACACACACAAAGCCACACAAGTATTGCACCGTGTCACTTACACTCATTAATTCCACTGTTTTTGGATTTAGTGTTAACTCGTTTCTTTATCATTTCCATGACTGTTTTATCATCAGGTTTGGGTGCTAAATGCCAGAGGTGTACAGCAGCGATCCAACTCCAAGTCCACGTGTAGGTCGAGAAAAAAAAAAAAAAAAAAAAAAAAGCTCAGTGTTAGATGACGTCAAAAAACTACCCCGTAAAATAGAGCCAGTAACACAGCCATATTTTACCCATAGATATGATCGATGTGATATGATTACTCTATGACAGGGTTTGGTTTGTTAGATGCAGTTCACAATTCAGTTCAAGGGTAGTTCATTCATTATTGTCCTTATTATTCCTTATTGTTTTTAATCGCACTACATGCTTTGACATTTCTGCAAAGGCAAGAGATATCATTTTTATTATTAATGTGATAATTTGATTGTTTTCATCACGCTTATTAAAATATCAGATGGAAAATAAACAGCGTTTGACTTCGTGGGAATTTGGTTAACCATATTCGGCCTTTTTCTTTTTCCTGGTGAAAATGAGATTCAAATGTCAAGAATTGATTTGACTGTTTTTATTTTTTATCCAGCCGAAATGAATTTGGAGATTGTTCTTTACACACATTTTCTAAACACTGTGATTTTTACCTCATTCAGATTCTATTTGAACGAAATAATTGTAACTTTCTAACAAGTCTCTTTTTTTGGTTTTCATTTTAAGACGCATCCTGTCTTGTCCGTCTTGTGTGTTTGACGTCGAGCTACTGATTTAACCAGATGATTAAAAATGTTTATGAACGTGCTTATAGTGAAGAGAGAATTCTTTTGTAGTATTCGGAATGTATGGTACATGGCATGGACATTGGTCTCAGACTCAGCTAGGATGGTTCAATAATTCCACTGTCTAGCCATGGTGAAGTGTTTGGAAAGTAAAAAGAAAAGAAACAAAAACAAAAAACAAAACATATCTATCTATCTATATATATATATATATATATATATATATATATATATAAATACTCACAGTAAAAAATAAATGAATGAATTGTTAAATAGCACATTGTCATTATTCATGACAAGTAACAAAATGAATAGTCTGTAAATTTATAATAAATGTATTTTTCTTATTTTCCCATTTCTTTTCCTTAATTTTGCCAAATTTATTTTAGAGAAATCTTCCGCAAATACGCCATAAACAATATAATAAATAAATGTATCATGCAGTGACATTTATAGACCTTCCCATAAAAAAGCAGCCAGTAACACAGCTATATTTTACCCAGAGAGATAAGTTTGATCTACGACAGGGTTTGGTTTGTTAAAATCATTTCACGATGCACTTTAAGCGTAGTTTTCTTTTTTTTCACAAGGTGCTTGGACAAGTGAAAAAAATAATGTTTTTTTTTTGTTTGTTTTTTATTATTATTTTTACCATTTATCATATCAGTATAAACATGGCTTGCATTTATTGTAGTTTTTGTCTGCGTTTCCTCTGAAAGGCAAATATGTATTCGTCTTTTATAGATCTTATATTTTTATAATTATTTTTTATTATTAATCCTGCATACTCTCTTTGACCTAAACTGCAGGCTTGAGTGGGCGGGGAATTAGGAAAGCCATCGCAAGCCCCGCCCCTCTCGTACTAGAGCACTAAAAAGGACGCCTCTGTCCGAGTCTTTAATGCTGACTCGCTTGTTCACTCTGCGCACTGAGGGCAAGGAGAAAACTGGTATGTTTTAGACATAGGCTTTAATAAGACCACCCTGCTGTACAAAATGGCTGTGCTTCTGCAGGCAAACAAGTGGAACACGCTGCAGTGTGAACAACAAGACTTCCACACACTCGCAGAGGTTCTTTAAAGTCACTTCGGACCGAGAAAGAAAAGTAAGTTCACTCCAAACAATGATATACTTCACCGCGAGACTCGTGGCGAAAAGTCGAATTGAATTGTTGTTGCTGGTTATCAACGTTTCTGACAGCGAGAAAGAGTGACAATAAACCCTGAACACAACGCTCTCAACAGCGTGTATGAGTGGACTGAGCTGCCCGTTATTAGAGGGACTGCAGCGGTCCGCAGGTTCACATATATAAAGGTGTTGCACGTCGTCACGTGATCACTGCCCGAGCCCGAGTGTGATGGAAATGTTACAATTGAACGATTTAATTGTGTACATAATCTACATAAGACCTACATAACCTACATAATCTGTGTGTCATTAGTGTGCCATTAGTTTTGAGCACCCAGTTGCTACAGGAACAGAATGAGGAACCTACCGACGCATGCTGGAAACACATCCTCAGCATCCATGTTTTGGGCTTTCGTGCTTAATTTAGCTGAAGGTTTATATTTAGGGAGCAATATAAAAAAAGTGCTGACAGGCGAATCAGAGCTGCACTGCAACCTTGTAAGTAAAGAAATAAATGACTTGTGGCCGAAAATGCTAAATTGCCGAATTGACAAAGAGACCAAACGTGAACAGGCAAAAGATTATTTTCATAAAAAAAATAATAATACATTTTTAAATGAACACTGTAGGCATTTCATAACCACAAATCAAGCAAACGATCTACTCTGACTATAAATAAGAGGAGACACTAAATTGCCTTTTCACATATTTCACTCACAGATAACTTTCTAAACTATGTTTAACACTGGAATCCATTCATTGTTGGTACAAACATGAAATTAAAAACGCCAGGGTCTCCAGTTAGATGATCTTGACCTTTTGACCCTCTGCATATTTCCTTTGGGTGCTCGGGTTTCATCCAAAAACATGCTGGTTGGTGAGTTGACTGTACTCGATTGCCTCTAAGTGTAAAAGTGTCTTGGACTGGGTGTGTTCCTGTCGTACATCCACAGTTCCAAGCTCCACATATGAATGAATAAACAGGGCATAGCATAGTGTACTGCTTATGTAGCAGGCCAGAATGGCTTTTTAGATTGGTCTAGTGCGTGTTGCAAATGAAATTCTAATTTACAGTAACAATTTTAGGATGCAAACTCAAGTATTTGTACACGACAGCTCTTTCCCTTAAATTTAATTGGTTTTTGTTTTAAACGTTTTGTCAAATTTGAACTTTTATATATGTAGTAGAGCTCATATGGTAGATTTAATACTGGCACGTGCTGCCATAGAGTCCTGTCAGTGGAGAAGGAGGGGAAGGGGTGTCACTGTGTTTGGAAGAGGAGACAAGGGGCGTGACTGTGGATGAAGAGAGGAGGGACGTTATTGTCCGGAACAGTGGAGGTGGGGCATTAATGTATTTAGAATGAGAAAGGAGGGTCGTTACTGTTTCATCCCTTTCGTCCCTCAGTGATCCTCACTAGTTAGCACACACTCAGAGAAAGGTAGGGAGCATCAGCAGCACACAGCCCTGGAGGAAATCACATGGTGAGTTGTCAGGTTTTGAGATTTCATCACAGACGATGATGTTGATTTTGTTGTTTTGTGGGATTTTAGGAGTTTATTGATTGTGTTATCTGTACTTCTGTGTGTTATGGCTTTGTACTCAGTATAGGTAAGTGTGGGGATGGGTGATCGGGCTTGAACCTTGCTCAGTCAATATTAGGCCAAGGGAACCATCCGCTCATCTGATTGGCTTTCATCAGGCATCATGAGTGCTCTTGCACAGCAGGAAGCAGCTGCTCTGGGGAGCTTTGGGGCACTAAAGGGTGTGTCAGGGCTTAAGAGCTCCAAACAAAGGCTTGGCATCGGGATTTTTTTATATCTCCTTTTCAGCTTAATGTGGATATTTGAGCTGAGTCAGCACATGCATCAATGCTCTTTTTAGGGTCTTATTTGAAAATTATTGAACATTTGAAAACCAACATAGACTAGGATATTCTTATTTTTCAAATTGCTTTCAATCAGTTAAAATCTCCAGAGGCTTATGAATATGGCAGATATGTAGTTCTAAATATATTTTAGAATGTTTTCTAATTTTGCACATTCTGCTGTTGTCTTATAATTGTTACACTACTTGATACAGCAAACTAATATTGGACAAGTGACCTCGATTTACAGAAGCTGGACTGGATGTGGCATTGTTTTGATTCTGATTGATTTAAGGTAGATTAATGTTGAAGCATGAAGTGTTACTCTTAATTTTGAATTTGAATTTTGAAATAATAAATAACTCTACTGGAACTATTCAAGCGTTTTCACACTTGGTCACAAATAAGAATTACATTCTAGAAATGCTTTAGAAAATGTAAAAAAAATTAATAAAAAATGACCCTGAGATCAGATTCCACACTAGCATAATTATTAATCTTGATAAGCATGATTAGCAGAATGATGGTGTTCCTGTTCTGCATTTTTTATCTCTATGATAGCATATTTGATTGAGATTAAAATAATAATAATAATAATAAAATATTTTACTGTTACTCTTACTACCAATAATGATAATAATAATTATCATTATTATTTACGCAAATATAATATTTTTTTATAGGACATCTTACATTGCCTTGTGTCGGTGTTCAGCAAGTTGCTTTGAAATGGAGTACAAAATGCAGAAGATGCAGATTCATTAAAACATCCCTCAGAGAAATGTAGTTTCCGCACCACATGCACTACATGGCAACAGTAGCTTAACTACACAAACAGTATAGTACACCCACGACTGCTGTTTATTAATAATAATGAAATGAAGCGGGGCGATATGCTGCCTTTAGCTTTTCCTAACACTGTGGCATTACTAGGGATGTTTGCAAGTGGGTGACTGAATGTGAGCACAGATATTAATGGTTTATTCTGTTAGCACTTTCACATCAACTTATATTATTATATGTCTGCGTTTTATATTTATACCTATTTATTATTTTGACTGAAAACAAGTTTGTATATAACAACTAGAGTTTTTATGAAAATAATCAAATATTTTGTCATATATTTATGTACTGTTGTGCCTTTACAAAATGTGTGCATACAAGATATTTTTACATTGGCCAAAACAGGTGGCACTAAAATCAAGGGTATATAGTAGGGTTGAGGGCAGTGCTTTGTGACAGCCAGTCTGTTCCTTCGTGTAGCCTGCTTTATGCACTATGCATTATTATGCTAGATCAGGTTTGGGGAAATTGTATTTTAACTGCACCAACAAAATCACTACAATTGAATTTTCCCACATATGGATGTAATGGTCATGTGTCCACATCATAATGACCTCATAGTGTATTATGGAACGTTTAAAACATTTGACATTCCCTGTATCTCATTTTATGTATCATTTTTTTAAATCAAATTGGAATAGTTTGAGAAGAAAGAACAAGAATTTCATTTGCAGTCAACTTCAGAATGTTGTCATTAATTAGCGTAACTTTCCACTGAAAATATGTGACGTGTGTGAACTTTTAACTTGGAGATTTCAACACACCAAATTTTCTTCCTCTATGTATTTCTGAGCATACAGAGCATGAAATCTGAAACCCCTTCTCAGTACACATATTTTCAGTAGTTCGTGGACTGGTGTATATTTAAACCATGATTTTATAGCCATTGAAGCATTCTTTGTGGATTTGGATCATTTATCTTGCTGGAGGATCCAGTCAAGATCTAGTTAGAATACATTGAAAGGAGCAGTCCAGTTTCTCTTGTATTCTACAGTTTCACAAGAACCTCTATTAAAAATCTCTTCCATGTCACTTCAGATCCTCCACATGCTAAAAAGTGAGGATACGGTTCTTTTATTGCCCAAATTCCAGTAGCGCCTAGTGAACTCTTGGCGCTCACATTTGTGTTTAGCTCAAAAACACTTTCTTCTGGCATGCAAATCCAAATAGTTTGTTGGCATGGAAGTCCAAGTAGAGATTTGTTGACCCCAGAATGCTACTGAAAATCTCCAACTGTGATCCTTGGAACAATAGCGACATGCAAGCATTAAGCAGCAAATTGCACTGGCTCGATAACAAAAACCTAAAACCTTTTAGTGTTATAAATTTCCCTTTATTTTCACTGACATAGGCATAGTAGATGAGCGATTGCGAGATTGTCTTTTTTATGTGATCATTATTAAGATGGATTTGATCAAGTATGATGATTGGTTTTCCTGGTTTACAATACAAGTCCTAAGTCCTCTTTTTAAAATATATCCTGATTAGGCTTCGCTCCTTCTATGGTGTATTAAACAGATTAATCACTGTTTGCATTTATCTGAAATGTGCATTGAAAATATGAACTGCTGTGGAAGGTTAATAGTTTAAATTAGGCCTTTAACTTAATTTGTTAAACAAAGGAATAGCAGGCTATTACTTACCTTTGAGCAAGTAGAATTGATTTTCTTTAACTTCAAATCAGTCAGGCTTCTTCCTAATCAGAGTTGATAAATCCATGAAGTTACCTTGTAGTTCATCATTAGCCAGTTCAGTCTTGGCTGTGCTCTGTGCTCTTGTTTCTCATTATTCCTGATTCGAATGGAAATATAGAGTATGTCCTGTATGCCAGGGTTATTCAGCATCACTAATGAGAACGTCAGCCTTGGAAAATAACAAGGTGCTCAACGTCATTAGAAAATATGTCTTCCAGTATGTTAAGCTTTACGACGACACAACCAGGACATCCAGGGCAAGTTGTTTAAAGTGATTTCTCTATAGGCAGCACAACACGGAAATGGTTTATTTTAAGCAATCTGCCTAAAGTGATCTGAAAATTGGATGTCTCTAAACAGCTAAATCCCCAGGACTTCATTGCAGAATAAATAAAACGCTAGGTCCAAACAGAAATGAGTGATTCCAGCTCAGGCTCCAGATCCACTGTAACCCTGATCAGGCTTTCAGTGGAAGAGAGCATGAAGTTTCTAAAGTAATGATCAGAATTGGTACACCACATTACACCACATCTCTTCTTTACTATCAGTTTTGATCATTAATCAACAAAATACAGTCTTTTTTGTTATTGAAAGTTATTGAAAAAAGCAATGGCGCTACTACCTTGTCATACTGGTAGCTCTAGGAACTAGTGCTGACCTGTTATTGCATGATCATAATTGCTGGAATGTTCATTTGTTTTACTTGTCAAGACAGATTTTGTTCACAATTTCACAGTAGCATAACTCTAGTGGTTTTAAGTTAAATCTACAATATAGACTTAAGCAGTTACAAGTAACTGTATGCTACCTAGAAGATAACATATAGTATATCAAATATTATATATGATAATACAGATATGAAGGAAAAGGAAAATAATGCTTCCCGCTTAAGGTCTGTAAAATCTGAAGTATTGGATTGACTTATGTTAAATTGTAAATAGGGGATTCCTGATAGCACAGCCAACTTGGTTATGCATTTATCTCAGATTGGTCATGGGTGTCTTTATCTTGGTCTATTCACAGTTTTGTGAGCAATTTTGTGTAATTTTCTAGACATAGTTCCTAATCCAGCTAGAGACATTCAAAAAAGCTAGCTGAAAAAAGAAAATGTAATTTAAATGTTTAAATGGGCCTCTTGTACCCATTACAGTGTTGTGAATTATTTTTGCAAGTTTGTCACACTTTAATGTTTCAGAACTATTTTAAATATTATTCAAAGTAAAGAC
Organism: Kryptopterus vitreolus; assembly: GCA_030449085.1. Lineage (NCBI taxonomy): Eukaryota > Metazoa > Chordata > Actinopteri > Siluriformes > Siluridae > Kryptopterus > Kryptopterus vitreolus. The sequence continues at coordinate 11,778,833 of JACRUU010000012.1, read as the reverse complement.
AAAACACTGTTTTTAAATGAATGTTTTTATTACTAAGGAAAAAACAAAACCTACATGGCCCTGTGTGAAAAAGTGTTTGCCCCCTAAACCTAATAACTGGTTGGGCCACCCTTAGCAGCAACACCTCAATCAAGCGTTTGCGATTACTTGAAATGAGTGTGTTACAGCGATGTGGAGGAATTTTGGTTCACTCATCTTTGCCGAATTGTTGTAATTCAGCCACAGTGGAGGGTTTTCAAGCATGAACCACGTTTGTAAGGTCATGCCACAGCATTTCCGTAGGATTCAGATTAGGGCTTTGACTAGTACACTCCAAAGTCTTCTTTTTGTTTTTCTTCAGCCATTCAGAGGTGGACATTCAATTGTTGGATCATTATCCTGCTGCAGAACCCAGGTTCAACACAAACAGCTGGCTGGACATTCTCCTTCTGGATTTTTTGGTAGACAGCAGAATTCAGATGGTCTTGGGGATCATAAAGGTGTTTTCTTGCAATACTGAGATGAACATTTATGTTCTTTTTGCACAGCAGCGGTTTTCGTATAGGAACTCCATGCCATGCAGACCGTTTTTACCCTGTCTCTTTCTCATGGTGGAGTCATGAACATTGACCATAATTGAGGCAAGTGAGGCATGCAGTTCTTTGGATGTTGTTGGTCTTTTGTGACCTCCTTGGCTTCGCTCTTGGGGTAATTTTGGTCGGCCAGCCACTCTTGGGAAGGTTCTTCTCTTGTGTTTTCGCCATTTGTGGACTTCTCTCACTGTGGCTTTCTAAAGCTTTAGAAATTGTTTTATAACCTTTTCCACACTGATAGATCTCAATTAATTACTTTCTCATTTATTTCAGAATTTCTCTGGATCTCAGCATGTCTAGCTTTTGAGGTTTTTTCGGTCTTCTTCACTTTATCAGGTCCTTTTTATGTCATTTCTTGGTTGCGAATAGGTCTAGCGGTAATCAGGCCTGGGTGTTGAGCTCAGGTTTGATAAACCGCAGTTAATTTAAGTTTTAACAGGATGCATTTTGTTTTCCCTTAATAATAAAAACTTTTATTTAAAAATTATATTTGATGACCTGAAACATTACAGTGATGGGGCACGGTGGTTTAGTGGTTAGCACGTTCGCCTCACACCGCCACGGTCCGGGTTCGATTCCCGTCTCGGCCATGTGTGTGTGTGGAGTTTGCATGTTCTCCCCGTGCCTCAGGGGTTTTTTATCAGTTTTTTCTCCGGGTTCTCCGGTTTCCTCCCCCCGGTCCAAAAACATGCACGGTAGGTTGATTGGCACCTTGGAAAATTGTCCCTAGTGTATGAACTGTGTTTGTGTGAATGTGAGTGTGTGTGCTATGCGATGGGTTGGCATTCCAATCCAGGGTGTATCCTGCCTTAATGCCCATAGACGCCTGAGATAGGCACAGGCTCCCCGTGACCCGAGGGAAGATCGGATAAAGCGGTAGAAGATGATTGGTAGAAGAATGAATGAATGAATGAAACATTACAGTGTGACAAACATGCAAAAAAAGGAAATCAGGAAGGGGCCAACACTTTTTCCACACCACTGTATTTGCTAACAGCATGGAGTTTTACTGAGAAACCGAGCTCTAATTCATGTTGTTTTTTTAGCAGCATAAACATGGACACGACAGGGTCTCTCAAAATGACCGTAATGGCCACCCAGAGCATCTTCAGCCACATAGAAGAGGAGAATCTGCCAGCTGTGAAAGCTTACCTGGATAAACACCGTGAGGTGGACAGCAGGAGTGATGTGAGTGAGAGACATTTTTCTGTGCGTGTTAATGTTTATATGTATATGTGTGTGTGTATATTCAGTTTACCGTAAATTCTGGACTATAAGCCGCTACTTTTTTCATAGGTTTTGAACCATGCGGCTAATAATAAGGTGCGGCTATTCTGCAGATTTTTTCCCGACCGCTAGGGGCTCTAACCGGAATTAGAATCAAAACTAACACAAAATAAATGCAAAGAAGAAGAATGCGCTAGTTCCTCTTTAGCAGATATAAGTGGGTAGAAGAAGTAGAAGCGGATAGAAGGAGGACAAACTCTATCTTTACAAGGTTAAGGTGACGTCATTTCACACACAGGAGAAATGAAGATAAATACTGTAAATAGCGCTTATTTTCTCTTGGTTCTGTCCCGTTTTAATCAGCAAAGTTGCTGCTTGGTGCTCTCTCTCTCCTCCCTGCTCTCCCCCCCCCCCCCCCCCCCCCCCTCCCCACCCCCCCCCACCCCCCCCCCCCCCCCCCCCCCCCCCCCCCCCCCCCCCCACCCCCCCCCCACCCCCCCACACACACACACACCCCCCCCCCCCCACCACACACACACACACACACGCACGCACACACGCACAAATCCCGATATAAGCCCGGTTCTCCCTACAATCCCCGTCCGGGCTCGTAGCACATACCTAGTGTCGCGGACACGGACGCTCGATATATGTTTATGTCTAACCTTTGTCTGTTCCCGATTCCCGGACTCCTGCTCTCCGGTACTCCCGGTACCACGGCGCGCAGAGCGCAAGGCTCCCTAGCCTGTCTGGCCGCTCCGTATGAGCGGCGTCTCCTGAGTTCTTTATTCTAATAAATCCTGTTTTGTATGAATTCCGGATCTCCGCGTCTCTGTGCAGCGTCCACCGTTACACCGTGTTAAAATACAGGTTAGGAAAGGATCTATTTAGGTACATACATGTACATTTACAATTCAAAAGCGGATGCGGCTTGTATGCAGGTGCGGCTTATTTATTTATTTATTTATTTATTTATTTTTTTTTTAATAGAGCGGATGCGGCTTATATGCAGGTGCGCTTTATAGTCCAGAATTTACGGTAGTTATTATGCTGCTGCCTGACACTATTGTTCAACTTTTTCGTCATTCCCTATAATGACAGCGTGAAGTCAAAATTCAAGAAATTTTGTTCATTTTGTTTTTTTTAAAAACAAAAAACACAAAAAACGCAAAAAACAAAAAAATACATCATATGTACAAAAGACCCTTTTTTTTCCAACCTTGTTTTTTTATTTATTTATTTATTTGCATTCATTTTGATACAAACCCCCCATGAACCTTACAGAATATCAAATTATAATGTTACATAGTTGGCTTTCCCACCCCGACAGTCACAAAAATAAAATAATAATACAAAATTAATAAATAAATAATAAAAATAATAAATTATAAAGTACAGTAATATACAAATAGAGTTTAAATAAAGACAATGCAATAACACTCACCAATGGATATTAAAACATATGTAAAAAAAAGAAAAAAAAAAAAAGAGAAAAAAAAATAATAATAAATTAATTAATAAATAAATTATAATAATAATAAATAAAAATATAACCATGCATTGAAGTTCAGGTTACAGTCTTCTTTACCCAACATTTCACTTTACTGATAAACAAATTGTCTAAAAGGGGACCATACTTTTTGAAAAGCCTCTATTTTACCTCTGACTGCATATGTTAATTTTTCAAGAGCAAGGTTATCAGACATTTCTTTAAACCACTGTGAAAGAACAGGCCTTTGGATATTTTTCCATCCTAAAGCAATCACACGTTTAGCTTGTAGTAAACTAAAATTTATGAGCTTCTTTTTGCTCACTGTTACTGACACATTTTCAGGATATATATGTAGTAAACATAGCTTTGATTCCATAGTAATATTTTCTCCAGTCATTTCACAGATCACCCCGAAAACCTCTTTCCAGAACATTTGGATCTCTCTGCATTCCCACATACAATGAATCAATGTACCAATCTCATTGTTACATTTTGTACAAATATCAGGAATATTAGGGTTAATCCTATGTAATTTAACAGGGGTAATATACGTCCTCATCATCCATTTGTATTGTAGTAGTCTACACCTAGTGTTAATAGATTGTGTTTGAGCCGAAAGACAGGCATCTTCCCATTCCTCAACAGAAATCTCCACCTGTAGATCTCTTTTCCATGCCGAAAGGCATGATCGGGAGCTTTCCTTTAATCCAGCCAGTAATGTCTTATACAACACGGATACCATTCCTCGATCATTCATATGATTTAAAGTTATTTTTTCTAATTTAGACAATTGGGGTTCCGAATAGGTTTTAATTCTTGAATATATATAACTTCTAATTTGAAGGTATTTAAAAAAGTGCTTTTGGGAAAGATTATATTTTATAACTAACTGCTGGAAGGTCATGAATGTACCTTCCTCATGTAAGTTTTTTACCATACATACTCCTTTCATCTGCCAATTTTTAAACCCCATGTCATTTCTTCCCGGTACAAAATGGTTATTGCCCCATATTGGGGAAAAGGGAGAGATGGATATTGTCTCCTCCAAAAAGAGATGGGCCTCATGCCAAACTGAAAGAGTATTTCTAAGAAATGGATTAAGGGTTGATTTTTTAAGTATTTTAACTTCTGCAGAGTATATATATGATTGCAGGGGGAGTGGCAGTCCCTCTTTCTCAATATCAACCCAGGCAGGGTGGTCTGTGGAGAAGTAAAACATAGCTGTTCGAAGTTGTGCTGCCCAATAATACAGATTTATGTTTGGTACTTGAAGCCCTCCTCTGTCATACGGCAGGTAGAGGAGGGACAAACACAGCCGAGGTTTTTTATTATTCCATATGAACCTAGTAAAGGCTTTTTTGAGGGTAGAGAGAAAAGTGTCAGGTAGAGGAAGGGGGATAGATTGAAAAATGTATAGAAATGTAGGTAGGATCGACATTTTAATTATACTTATACGTCCAGCTATAGAAATGGGCATTGTGCTCCATTTGTCCAAAGATTCCAGAACATTCTTCAGTAAAGGGTCATAATTAGAAGGGACTACAGTATCCACCTTAGGTGTTATTTTAATCCCTAGATATGTAAATCCACCAGCGTCATTGGTAAATTGCAGTTGACTCGAGGGATTTTGCCTCTCTTCATCATTTAATAACAACAGAATACTTTTACTATTATTCACTTTATAGCCTGAGAAACTTCCAAAGCTTTTCATGATATTTATGAGTGCTGGAATGGAGCTCTTCAAATTACTTAAAAATAGGACGATGTCATCCGCGAAAAGAGATATACGATGATCCCTCTCTCCTATCTTCATACCCTTTATTTCTTGACTTTTTCTGATGGTCATGGCTAAGGGTTCAATTGCAAATAGAAACAATAGAGGTGATAACGGGCTCCCTTGTCTTGTACCTCTGGCCAGATTAAATAGATTTGAAATATTATTATTTGTTATGACTTGGGCTATTGGTTCATTGTATAGAAGTTTAAGCCATTTTAGATATGTTGTTCCTAATCCAAATCGTTTAAGGGTCTCAAACAAGTAATTCCACTCAATTCTGTCAAATACTTTTTCAGCATCTAAGGACAGAATTGCATGGTCCTTTGCATTTTGTTTTTTATATAATATATTAAGAACTCTACGAGTATTATTAAAGGCCTGTCTACCAAGAATAAATCCATTCTGGTCATCCATTATAATTTTTGGGATATGAATTTCAATCCTTTTAGCTAAAGCTTTACATAGTATTTTAGTATCGCAGGATATGAGTGAGATAGGCCGGTAGGATGCTCTGTCAGTTGGAGATTTACCCGGTTTTAACACCAGAGTAATTAATGCTAACCTTAATGAGGGGGGCAAGATTCCTATTTCATATGATTCAGTATACATTTCCAGAAGATGAGGCATTAGTCTTTTAGAAAAAGTTTTATAAATCTCAATTGGTAAGCCGTCAGGTCCCGGCGCCTTCCCACTATTCATACTTTGTACGGCATCCATCAATTCTTCAATACTTAATTTATTTTCCAGATCTAATTTCACTTCTTCTGCCAGTTGGGGAAACTCAAGTTCATCAAGAAAATTATTTTGATCTGTGGATGTATCCATACATTCAGAATTATATAAGTTTTCATAGTATAATTTAAATGCATTGTTAATCTCTAATGAATCTGTCAAAATTTGTCCATCATCCAACAAAACCGAGTTTATCATCCTACTTGTTTGTATCTTTTTTAATCTCCAAGCCAATAGTTTCCCAGGCTTCTCACCTTGATCGTAGTAAGACTGTTTTAACCACATCAGATTTTTGGCTATTTTATTACTAGTCAGCTCATTGTATTCTGCTTTTAATGCAATAAGTTGTTTTTTGTTTTCGGGGTCATCCTTATTAAAAAGTTGTAATTCCAATCCTTTAATTTGTCGCTCGAGGTCTCTCATTTTTTTATAATATTCTTTGGATTTACTTCTTGTGTAGCTCATTATTTCACCTCTTATATAGGCCTTAAAGGCTTCCCATTTTATTGAAGCATTTGTCTGATCTGTATTGATATTAAAATATTCTTCTATTCTTTTATCCAGAAAATCTACAAATTTAGAACTTTGTAGCCAGCTTGTTTGGAATCTAAATCTAAATGGAGTAGGTTTTAAGTTACTAAACTGTAATGTGAGTGAAATTGGTGCATGGTCCGACAGTAAAATACTATCGTACCAGCATCTGCCTATTTTTGACAGCAAAGTACTAGAGGCTAGAAAATAATCAATCCTTGAGTAAGTTTTATGGGTGTTTGAAAAACATGAGTATTCTCTTTTATTAGGATTTAAATGCCTCCAAAGCTCTATTAAATTTAAATCTTTTATGCAGTTTTTAATTATTTTCCTTGATTTCTGGTGGGTGTTATCTATGCCTGTAGAACGATCAAGCTGTATATCCAATACACAGTTAAAATCTCCTGCAATTATGTATTGCCCAGAGTATGTTGATATCGTATAGAAAAGGTTTTGATAGAAAGAGGGATCATCGTCATTGGGAGCGTATATGCTAATTAGAGTTATTTGTGTGTTTGCTATTGAGCCATTTAGAATTATGAATCTACCCCGTGGATCAATATGTTGTTTGTGCAGCTGGAAGGTTACTGAGTTATGGATAAGTATCATAACTCCCCGAGCATGAGAGGTATATGGAGCAGCAAAAACTTGTCCTGGCCACCTTTTTGAAACACGATTTGTGTCTTCTTTCAATAAATGGGTTTCTTGTAAAAATAATATGTTAACCTTCAGTTGCTTAATCCTATCTAGTACCTGTTTCAATTTGATTATGTTATTCAATCCCCTTACATTCCAACTACTAAGTTTTAGTTCTAACATACATGTTTAAGTGATTGAGTGAAATAAGGAGTCTTTTTATCCAATATTTTGACTGTTTCTTGGAAGAGTACACAAAGAAGAAAAAAAAAAAAAAAAAAAAAAAAAAAAAAAAAAAAAAAAAAAAAAAAAACCCACACAACAACAGAGAAACCCCATACAAAGAACTGTGCATTTCCCTGAACAAACAGCACAGATAGAAAGAACCCCTGTTCCAAACTTTGGTTATGGAAAACCATAGATCCACAATAAGTGGAGCAACCTTATATGAATTTGTAACTAACTTGAAGACGCTTCAATTATTACGGATTAACCAAAAAAAGTTACCCTTATTAAGAAGAACAGAAACAAAGATACCTTAACTGACCAAGCCTGCACCAGAAAATTGTAGTAGCCCGGTTCATTTTCCAACGTTTTGTGGAAGGGGAAGAAGGGGTAATGTCAGTAATGACAGTTTTCCTTTTTGAAAACTAAGTAGAGAGAGAAATAATATTAAGAAAGAAAAACCGGCACTCTCGTACAAATGTTTATGTATTTAGCTTCATTCACGTGGTTTTCAACCCCCGAATAAAGTCCTCCACTTCTGAGACGGTCTTGAAAATTTGTCGCTTGTCTGCATGGGTCACAATCAAATGAGCCGGATAG